>RJWH01002541.1:0-223059 GCA_004363575.1 Solenodon paradoxus | reverse complement strand
GGTGTGCAGGGAGAGGGGGCCCTGGGCACTGGCCAGGCAGCCTGGTGCCTCTTCCTCTCACACACACCCTGAGGCTCCCTCCTCCTCCCTCTCCCAAGAGCCTCTCTCTCCATGGACCTTCCTTATACCCTCCTCTCTGCTGGGAACCTCCTGAGCCTGGGGTGCCTGACAGAGAGGAGACTCAGCTTTTTTGATCCCAGACCTCAGGGTTCTAGTCCCAGAGGGGAGAGGAATGGCCACCAGGGAGCCTGGTGCAATGGCTAAGAAGAATCTTGTTTTTCTAACAGATTTTTAATGAGATATAATTCAAATATCATAAAATTCACGCTTTAAATGTGTTCAGTTTAGTAAGTTTTAGTATAATCACCAAGCCATGCAGTCATTTTCATGCTGTCATTCTAGAATGTTTTCATCACCACGGACACAAACCTGTGTCTGTTAGCAGTCGCTTCCTCTCCCCTTCAACAAACACTTCCCCAGCTCTAGGCAACCATGAATCTTTCTGCCTCTATAGATTTGCATTGAGTCTGGGTATTTCATGTGGAAGAACTGATGCAATGTGTGTCTTTTGTGACAAACTTCTTTCACTTGAGATGCATCCATGTTGTAACATGTGTCAAGACTTCATTCCTTTATGACTGAATCATAGCCCTTGATGGATGGAGAACATTTTGTTTCTCCATTCATCAGTTGATGGACATTTCGATTGTTTCTGTTTTTTGAAAAATGATGCCAGGAACATTTGTATATAAATTTTCCTGTGATCTTATGTTCATTTCCCTTGTATGTATCCCTAGGGATAGAATTGCTGGGTCATATGGTAATTCTATGTTTAACCTTTTAAAAAGCTAGCAGACTGTTTTCCAAAGCATTTCCTCTTTCTTGTGATACAATATAAAACAAAATTTATCATCTGACCATTTTTAAGTGTACAATTCCATGACATTAGGTACATTCGGAAAGTTTTTTCCCTCTCCTCATCTGCCCTGAGTCTTGAAATTGAAAATGTGGGTGCGCCCTGTTGGAGTAGCAGTTGGGTCAATTTCCTCCAAAGGACACAGGCTACATACCCCTGGGTTTGAGCCCCGGATCTGGGGGTTGGGGGTTCGGCGGGTGGGTGAGTAACATCAGTGTGAACAACTAAAATGGAAATAAAATAAAATCTTTCTCCTCTCCTGCCTGCCTGCCTACTCGTCCTCATTCCTGCCTGAACTTTTCCCTTAAGAAAGAAAAGAGAAAAAAAAAAACGCTTCCTCTAGAGACTAGCTGTTCTCTTAAACCCTAGAAGAGTGTCCCCATGAGGCCTATGTCCCTGACCTTAGGAGGTATGTCTCTGTCTTCTCTTCCTTCACATCCTTTTTCTTCTCCCTTTCTTCCTTCTCTTCCTTCCCTTCTTCTTGCTTCTTCAGCTTCTACTCCCTGGCATTTTCTGCTGAGGTTCTGGAGGGATGTCCCTACTGCCTTACAACCACCCCAAATTCTTGTAAGACAGCATAGGGAAGACGTTCCATGACATCAACCTTAGGGAGGCCTTTAGCTCCAGTATCAAGGGAAACAAAAAGAAATATAAATAACTGGATCTACATCAAACTAAAAACTTCTTCACGCTGAAGAAAAGATCACCCAAACCAAAAGGCAAACTACTAACTGGGAGAAGATATTTGCATTTCATATTTATGACAAGGGCTTAATATCAAAATATACAAAGAATTCACAAAACTCAATAACAGAAAAACAGGCAATCCAATCAAAAAAACGGGAATTGGAGAGACATTTCTCTGAAGAGGATATATAGATGGCCAACAGGCACACAAAAAGATGTTCCTACTCGCTGGCTATCAGGGAAATGCAAATCAAAACAACAATGAGATATCCTCTTACACTTGAGAGATTGGCTATCATTCAAAAGTCTGGAAACAACAAATATTGGTGATGATTCAGAGAAAAGGGAACACTTCTAAACTGTTGGTGGGAGTGTAAATTGGTACAACCCCTATGGAAAACAGTATGGAGATTCCTCAAAAAACTGAAGATGGAAAACCCATATGATCTGGCCATCCTGCTCTGGATATTTACCCCAAAGATACAAAAACACTAATTTGCAGTGATTTATGTGACCCCATGCTTATTGCAGCCCTGTTCACACTAGCTAAGAGCTGGAAACTACCTAAGTACCCAACATCAAATGAATGAACAAAGGAAGATGTGGGCCATATATACAATGGAATAGTACACAGCCCTGATCAGAGATGAAATCCTGTCATTTGAATCAACATGGAGGGATCTAGAGGGGATCACGCTAAGTGAAATAAGTCAGAAGAAGAAAGATAGACCTCAGATGACCTCATTCAGAGGTAGAACGTGAATAGACAAAACAAAGGAACAGATGGAACAAAACCAACCCTTGGACACTTGCAACAGAACTGAGGTGACCAATGGGGAGTGGGATGGGGTGGGGCGGGGGCAAATGTTGGCAGAGCCCACTGGACAGTGGGGAAGAACACTGGATGATTGGGTGGAGGGCAGGGTGTGTTGACAAATGTATGATATTTATGTGAGGAATGGGGAACCTATACAAATGAGTTTATTTTAATGTATAGAACAAGTTACTGCAATTAAAAATGAAAAAAAAAGGCGGGGGGGAAGGAAGGAAAGGAGGGAGGAAGGAAGGAGAAGAGAAAAAAGAAGCATTTTAGTTATTTGTCTGTTTTGGTCCCCTCCCCCACCAGGGTGAGAAGCCAGACCCAGAACATCCTTGAACTTTTCATGGTTTACACCCCAAATGTCTCAGCCACCTGAGCTACAAGGGTGTGCCCTGGAGAGCTTCCTTCATCTCGTCTCTCTGCCCTCATTACCGAGGCAAAATGTTCTTCCTGTCATCTGTCTACACTGCCAAATAATCTTATTGCAAATTCCTGCCATTTACATAGACCACCTGGGTGGGATTGGAGTAGGATGGTCAAGTGACAGCAGCAGTTCAGAGGGTTTGTGGGTGAAATGTTGAAGGATCATCTGTTCTCAGGACTGTGGGTGTCCGTGGCCGCCGTCACTCTATAGCTATCAGTATAAGTGGCCAGAACGCCCCCAAGGGTAAGACGGAGAGAGACTTAGGCGTTCAGGCAACCAGGTCAGGAGCTGCCAATCAAGTGCAAACATGCAAATGAGCCAGGGGTGGCCCAGGGCGACCAGCCTGGCCTGGTCAGGCAACAGACTCCAGCACCTCACACCCCTGCTGCCCCTCCTGAGGTGTGGACTTTGGGAAGACATAAATAAGAAAGCAGTAAGGTGGGGAGGAGGTAGGACTCAAGGACCAAGCCTTTTCAGGCACCTCCAGGTCAGAGAAACGCATATGGTGTGTGCTGTGTGTGGTGTTTCTGCAGCTTGTCCACTGCTGTTATTTCTTCCAGAAGAAGGGTCTGTGAGGTCAGGGAGCCCAGGCTGCGAGCCAGTCCCAGGGCAAGACTGGTAAGAGAGGAGATCAGGGCACAGAGATTGGGGTCCAACTCAGCTTGTGACAGAGAGAAATCGCAAACTGAGAACTTAGACAATATGGAAGTCCTGTGGTTCCCTTAAGATATGCCCGGACCCAGGCTCAACCCGGAGCTGGAAAAGGAGCTCAGTCTGCCAAAGGGATCTTCATATAAAGACAAAAAGCTGTAGATGGATGATGGGGAAAAACACTTGGCAATTTGGTGGAGGGTATGGTGTGTTGAAAATATATCTAAGAAATGGGAACCAATACATAGGAAATTATTTTAATGTATAGAATAATTACTACAATAAAAATAAATACAAATAAGAGCTGTGGGAGCCACATTCTTGATTCAAGAATAGCAGCAGGGGCATGCTCTTGTGGCTCAGGTGACTGGGACGCTGGTGTACAGACCATGTACAGCCTGAGGACTCAGGTTCAAGACCTGGGGCCAGGGTGAAAAGTCAAAAATGAACAATTAAATAAGTAAAGATGTTTCTTCCTACTCTTTCTTCCTTCCAACAGGGCAGCCTCAAATTCTTTTCCTGAGAGCCCCTGTGCACATACACCCTTGGGGGTGACTTGAATAGTGTCCTCAGCCCCAGTGGGAAGACCCACTGCACATTAGTGCTTCTTCCTCCTTTACCTTCCTTCCTCTCAAAAAAAAAAAAAAGAATAACAGCAGGAGCTGATGAAAAATGTTCAGACAGGTAAGGGTCAAGGCAGAGCTGGTTTTGTAGTGGAATCTTCTCTCCATTTTGCTTCTGGGCTAGTGACCCTCTCAGTCTAGATAAATATTATGTTTTGACTTTCTTGTGTTTTCTTGTTTAAAGAAATTTGGACCACGGTGGGTGTAAATGAGCTCCTTTTGCTCCCAAAATAAATGCTGTGGGAGAACCAGGATCCTTTTTTTGGCTGTTCTACCTCCGCTTCTCCAAGATGCAGGGAGAGAAGGGACCTGTGACCCCAGGCTGAGGTCTGCATGGGTAACTCCTCAGCTGTCGCTAGCCTGCTGGCCACGAGTGTGCAATGGAGCTTCCCACTAGGGCTGAGGACACAGTTCAAGCTACCCCCAAAGAAGTGTGTGCACAGGAGTTCTCAGGGAGAGACCTTGAGGGAACCCTGTTGGCAAACTCCCCTAGGAACGTATCCTTCCAGCTACAAGAAAGAAGCAACCAGATCCTGTAGAATGCCTCCCAGAGAGAGCCAAAGTGTCAGAGTAGCAACATTTGGGGGGAATCGAGCAAGAGGGTGGTCAGGTGGGCCCTTTGGGGACCCTTGGAACTACAGATCCCATTGAATGAGTCTCACACACTACACACACACACACACACACACACACACACACACACACACAGAATTAGCATAAGCTCCCTGACCTGGCCTCTTGGTGGAGCCCCGCTGGTGTCTCCACTCTGGCATTTGGCCTGCCAGCAACGGTGTTTGCTCTACTCAGACCCTGCAGCTGGGTATCTGCAGTTCCTGTAGAATTCTTCCTTCTTGCCTCTGGGTCTTGTGTCAAACACAATCTCATTCAGCTGCCCAAGAGACTCATGTGTCCTTTAATCATTCCGCAAATCATTGGGAACCCCTGTCATGCATTGGGCACCTGTTCATTTATGGAAAATCACTGTGTCTGTAGCCTGGAAATCACCTTCATGGAAACACCGAGTGGAGTGAGGGGCATTCAGGTAAAGAGGTCATTTCTGACCCCATGAAGCTCTCACTGCTCATCTCAAGAGGTCAGCAATGAGTCTTTGGGAGTGGGGTGGGAGCAGGGATGAAGATTAAGTTGGGAATGAGACAGGGCCAGGGAGAGAGTGGGAAAGGAACTAGTGCTGGGGAGATGTGGAGGTAAGGGATGAGATGAGAGTGGAACGACATGGTTTGAGATGAAGATGCGAACAAAGCGGACTCGGTAGCCTTCTGGCCTCTCCAGTCTCCAAGCCTGCACTTCCAACCTTGCCCCATCTGTTTTGAAGCAAAGAAAACTGCAATCAATTAGCTATGAAACATTCCTTGGACGCCTCCTGAATGCAATGGCACACAAAATGAGTGTCCCTGTATCCTTGCCCTGGAAGAACTCAAAGTCTGAGCCAGGGGAGATCTCTTTGTAAATAATTAAAGTCCATTGGATGGCATACCCTGGTGGAGTAGTGGTTAGGTCAGCCCTCTCTGAAGGAACATAGTCCAGTTATATCCCAAGGACCCGAGTTCATGTCCTGGGTCCAGAGGCAACAACCAATGTGAACAATTAAATAAACATAAAATGTTTCTTCCTTCTTTCGCTTCCTGCCTACTCACTTTCATTTCTGCCTGCACCCTTCCTTTAAAAGAAAAAAAAATGGACAAAACATTTGTGACTGTTTATGACAATGGTCAGGTGGGATTTGCCCACGGGACACTGTGCTAGTTTCTGAGAAGGCTGTGGGTGACAGACAGTTGTGGCTGCTGCCTGGCTTGGCCCAGCGGAGATGCAACTGGAGCGAGAAACCTTTCTGATGGCTTCCAGCTTTGGAAGCAGGAGCCAGCCCCAGGCCCTCTATCTGTCTCTCATTTCTCTCACTTGAGTTGCCTACTTCCTCACTTAGACTGTCCAGTTCCAGCTGACCTGTCCTGCCACAGAGACCTCATCAAATGAAGGGAAAGAGTATAGCATTCTCAGTGGAGATATACATGTTTTTTCAACTTCTTATGTCTTTACTTTTTAACTGTAACTGAACTTACAACTTAAGTCTCAAACTTTCATTCTAAGTGATTGCCAAAATTATAATCTGATTCATAATAATAATGTAATCTAAAATTATTTCAGGTAATAATCAGTCAATTTCTAACCTCCTACAGTTATTTTTACCCAGGGATTTGGCAGTACCAAAGTGCCATCAGTGGAGAAAGGTTACAACATTTGGTCACACTGTTTGCTGCCTGTCATTTGTGTCGCTGCAATGAAAATGACTACCTGGACATAGGTACCACTCCATTCACCAAATGCGCCGGCTTAAATGCAGTCTGCCTACGTTTGCCTCTTCCAACTGTGGGTCTCAAATTGGTGGGGACATAATAAAGTGTAGTTACCTCTTCTCACAATCTAGTGCTGTGGGAAACCTGGTAAGGCAACTTCAAACCTCACTTGCCTCTTAATAGCTGGAGTGACCATCTGATTTATCACCTGAAACTGGACACGTGGTCAGAGACAAACGCTGTTGAAAAGCAGATATAAATCAGGACTGTCTTGGGTAAACTAAACTATGGACTAACGCTATGTCCAACTCTGATCACCATCTATCCTCTCTTATTCTCATGCCTTAATGACAAGTGTCAGGCTGCAGTTTTCCAGGTTTTCCAGATGAATGTGGAGAGTGACTCTTTAAATCTCTCAGGTGGCTGTTTTAATGTCTCAAACTTAAACTCTAACCGTCAGGAGTAGAGGGATTAGAGCGCAGAGCCTCCTCCTTCACTAGGTTTGCTCTCTGTTTCATGGTCACAGCTAAAATTCAGCCTAGAATTTCAATCTCTTCTAATACAGGAGATGTTGGCCCAGTGCCTCAGAGAGTTTGGGCTGCTAGAACAAATACTATAGAGTGGACATGGCTCTCAGACAAGGTCCCATTGGGTGTTTCTCATATTCCTTGACTTTATGTCCATGGGTCAGAACAGTATGAAAACTCCCATCTTCATAAGCAGACTCTGAAGGAGCAGGCTGTCTCAGTCTCTCTCACTTCTCCCGTTGAATTGGAGACAGTGGAGACTGCTCTGAGTGGAGCCAAGTTCCATCTGTTGCTTCATTTATTCCTCCCAAAACCATAAGAAGCAAACGTTATGATTCTCCTTTTATAGATGAAGAAACTAAGACTCAGGGGGCTTAGGTAACTTTTTCCAAGTCACCTGGCTGGTAAGCAATGGGGCTGGGGTTGAACCCACATCTTGGTGGGATTAAACCTAACTGCCTTCCTTTCACCCACTTCTCTTTCCTGCCTGGCAGGTCTGGTTAAAGAATTTTAAAAGTTAATGCTTGAGAAGCATTTGGCTCCTGATCTATGGTAAGTGATCCTTAAAGAGCAAAATCAACACTCAGTGGACCAGAGCAGAAACAAGCACAGTTGCCTTAAAGCAAAAGATTTCAACCTTGACAGCACATTGAAATTCCTGGGGAGCTGATAAAACCCTGTATACCCAGGCTGCACCTCAGACTGATAACATCAAAATCTTTGGGGGTGAGATTTAGACATTTACAATTTTTAAAAATGTCCCTGGGTTGTTCTAATATGCAGCCAAGGTTGAGTCACAATTGAACTGGGACGGCAGCTCAGTGCTTGCCAGAGGAGGTTGACTAGAGAGTGTGAGCTATAAAGAACGAATCCTTCTAAAGGTGCAGAGAAGGGGCATTACCGGTCTAGCCTGGTGGTGAACATCCGAGCATTTCCGAAGCAGAGAACTTAACCCAAGGCCAGGACCTGTCCAGCCCTGGAGACATATTAGCCACACAGATGGAGGCACCAGGCCCTAGTAAACCGGTCTCATGACCAATTACTGATTCTGATTCACAGTTGGTTGGGCCAGATTCCCAGCACACTTCAGTCGTTGGAAGAAACTGGGCAAATCAGTTACATCTCTTGTGTAAATGAACTAATTGATATTTGGATAGTCATTGCTTTTGCTCTAACAGTTACTGGAAAAGAATATTAGCCTTTGGGTGTTTTTTTAGGTAAATTTAGCTCTTTCCTGAAAATGATCCCGCTTGGTGAGCTGCTAACTCTGTTTCTGATTTAGGTCCCTTCCTTAGACTGTGGTGAATTCACCAAGACACCACTCTGAAGTGTCCTGGAGGTGTTGGTCAGCCTAATTGACAGTGTCCACACCAGCCTCACCCAGACTTCTAACTTTCAGAGCAGAGACTCATTGTAAGCGATTCTAACAATAGCTTTTCTTTGGCCACAAAAGCTCACCACTCTCTGCAGCGCCTCTTAGGTCATTCACAAACTGAGTTTGGTGCATCCTGGTAATGCAGCAATTAGGTCACTCACCTCTGAAGGATGCAGGCCACATACGCCTGGGTTCAAGTCCTGTGCCCCGGAGGGGAACAACCAGTGTGAACAACAAAATTAAAATAAAATGCTTCTTCCTCCTCTCTCTTCCTGCTTGCCTACCTACTACTGCCTCCATTCCTGCCTGAAGCTTTTCTTTGAAAAAAGCACACAAAAACAAAAAAACTGAGTTCGACATCCCCTGCCTTACTGATGCCTGACCATGTACCCGTCCCCAAACAAACCCGTCCCCTCCACTCAGGTCTCCTCCCATTAGCTCTCTCCTTCCTTCCTTCCTCTAGTTCCTTCCTCTTTCCTCTTCCTTCCTTCTTCATCTGGTGACCTCCTATTCATCCTCCAAAACCCAGCTCCAAAATCACTCCCACCACCTTTGCTGAGCAAAACCAGCTGCTTTATTCTCTCTGTTCCTACTCCCTTACACTTTGATCAGAACTGTTCAGAACTTCAGTTCGTTGTCTACACAGGTCCTTTCCTCACTCCTCATGCTAGAACCTAAGTTCCCTGGGGCAAGAGCCATGTCCTGTTGGCTTTGGTGGCCTGGTGCCCAGCATGGTGTCATGCCTGGTATGGGTGTTTAAATAGTCCTTTGTGGAAATGTGAGCAAACATTAACAGTTGTTGTGGTCAAGTCATTCTTTATCTTGTAAAAAAAAAAAAACATTTCATATTCATTCATTCTTTGGACTATCTCAATAAAAGATCTAAAGAAACTGAAAAATCCTGAATGAAAAATTGCCTGGTTGAGCCAGGATGTGGGGTCAAAGGGTAACACTGACATGCTTTGCCAGAGCATTTCTTCTCCACATGAGACCAGAATCGCTGGAACCTGTGCCCAGCAAAGGTTTGGGAAGAGATGGGCTAGAAAGACTTCTGAGTTGGTAAACATTGACAGGTCTGTAAGTGAGTTCCTCCTGCTGGGTTTTTCTTGAAACGGAAAGGAGACTGGAGGCCGAGACAGACCCAAGAACGTGGAGTGGGGTCAGAAGCACAGACTGGGCTTTGGACCCCAGTGAACGGAATTCAGCCCGCATGTGGGGGAGGGTGTTGCTGAGGCAAATCAATGAGTTAATGTTTTCCTCATTCTGGATAGAGAGGCAGCTTGATATAGGAGCTTAGAGTGTGACTTCTGGAACCCGACTGCTGGGTTTTGAATCAACCAGTGTGATGTTGGGAAGTTATTTAACTTCTCTCTACCTCACTTTTTCACTGCAAGATGGGGACAGTAGTAAAATCTACCTCAGGATTTTTATGAGGATTAAGTGAGTTCATCTCTGTAATTTTCCAAGATGAGTTCTTGGCATTTAGTAAATGCTTAATGAATGCTACCTATGATTTAATATTCTATTAACCAGCATCCGCTGGGCGTTTCAGTTACTGCATAACAGACTATACTGAAACGCAGTGGCTCAAGACAACGAGCCATTTTATTGGCTCCTTACTCTGTAGGTTGGCTGTCTGGGCTGGGGTCAGTCAGGCAGCTCTGCTGAACTTGCCTGGGATCTCACGTGGCTGCAGACATCTGGCAGAGGGACTAGGGCTGGATGGTCTGTGATGGCCTCACTAACCATTTGGAGACTGGAGCTGGCTGTTAGACTGATCACATATTACAGCTTATGTCTCCAGCAGGCCAGTCTGCACATTTCCCCTTGTGGCACAGGGTTCCAAGTGCAGACCAAGGAGAACCAGTCCTTGTGAGAAAATGTTTTTCAAGCTTTTGCTTGTCTCACGAGTGCAAATGTCCCATTAGCCAAGGCACAAGATCAAGCCCAGATAGAGACATAAACCTCACCTGAAGAGGGTAAGAGAGGCAAAGTCACAATGAAAAGTGGCATGTGTCTATCATGGGAGGAACCCTCCCATCCATCTAGTCAATCTCCCACCCTAGACACCAGATAAGCAAGCAGAGCTCAGCTCTGGAGGCTGCAAGTGATGATTTCTGGGACTTCAGGGCTCACAAAAGGAGGAAGAGGTGAAGACATTTATACACAACAATAGTGCAGAGGTTTAAACTTGCTAAGTGCCCCAGGATAGGACCAGTTAAAAGCTAGGGGAGTTCAGGCTCAAGTGATCTGTCAAGGATTAAATTTGACAGCTGTGGATTGGGAAGGCACATCAACTTGGTTTTGGCTTTGACTATGGTTAGAATTTGAATCGGTAAAGATGGGGAAAATTATATTCCAGGTAGAGTCAAGACCAAATTTAGGAAAAATAAGCCATGTTTGGGAAATACAAACCCATCTACTGTATCTGGGGTGAAAGGTCTATGAAGGGACCCGCAAGGGATAAGACTGAAAAGATAACCTGAGGTCCAATTGTGGGCGTGAGCTTGAGTTTAGATTTCATGTTCTAGGCAATGGGGAGCCATTGGAGATTTTTTTCTGGCAACAAGTGAAAAGAATTTTACCTGAAGGGCTCCTCGGCCAGTAGTCCGTAGGATGTTTGGGTTGCAGAGTCAGAAGAGGAGTAGGAGATCGTTAGGTAACAAAGGGACTGGTGGGTCCAGGCAGAGGGATAGGGTGGGACAGCAAGAGTAGAAAATGTCTGGTCAGAATCTGATGGGCAGGCATGAAGTAGGCTCCAACATCACACTGACTGAGGGAGGAGGAAGCTGAGAAAGGAGATGGGAGCATCTAGAACAATATCGAACAAAGCAAGGGAGAGCAGTTAACCGTCCAAAGTGTCAGATGTGGCCAAAGATTAAGGAAAAAGGATGAGAAAAGGCCAGCCAGCAGCTCTGGCCATGAGAAGGTCATGACGACTTCCCAGCAGAGCAAGGAGGCTGAAGTTCCCGGAGCCGAGAAAGGAGCGACAGGCAACCTCTCCCTAGATTCAAGGTTGGAAAGACTTGGACTTACATGACCCCATTGCTTTCCTCTTTCCATGTCAAACCTACTAAAGGGAGGAAAATCTTAAAAATAAAACAAACACTGTCTTTCTTTTCCATCCTAAAGGAGAAAAGCATGCTAGACTCTTAGTCCCCACCCACCCACCCCCACTCCACCGGTTGGAGAACTGGCACCATCAACACTCTCATGTCCAGGGAGACAGGCGGTGACGGGACAGAGGGCTATTTACTTTCTAGCAGAGCCCCACTTTGTTTTCTTAGCTCAGAATAGTCCCTTGACTTTCTGCAGGCCTGGAGCAGGGTCGGGTAGGGGCGTGGGAACCTCAATTCCAGGTCTCACCTCTTCCTCTCTCTGCAGCTCCGCATCATGATTCTCATGTGGGAACTCTCAGAGGGGATTAGAAGTGGGTTAGAAGGGTCCCAAATGACTGATTTCCTAATCATCTCTCCCACCTGGGCTCCAGAAGAGAAAAGGATTAATGTAACTGACTGTACGACATGGGCGTTCACGTTGGGATGAAAATTCTGCAGATAGTAAAGAAAAAACTCAAAGGGCAGAGCTGGGGGAGAGAAAGTGAAGAGGAAAGAGAAGTGATGGAAGGATTGACCCCACCCCCAATTCTAATCTGAATCTCCACTGAACACAAGGTTTTATGCAGGAAAATGACTTCCCTGTGAGAATTCTAGGGGCTTCTCTACCTCCCTGGGCACCTCATGTCCTGGCTGGGTTCTGGCAAGGCTGGCGTTTGGAAGGCACCCAGGAGTGGGAGGAAGAACTGACTTCATGAATACTCTTTTGGACTCTTTGACTTTAAAAAAAAAAACAAAACAAAACCGTGTGAATATATTACTTTTGAAAATATTTTCATGAAAAACATATGAACATGTTTCTTTGGGGGCAATAATTCATTATCTGCTTCTATTAATTTTGTTAATGTTGCTTCATTAAAAGGCAGACATCACCTCCTGGGAGCTACTTTCCAAGGAGCACCGAACACTCAGATGTTAAAGCTGAGATGCGCATGCGGGTCCCCCAAGCCTCATCTTACCAGTCCACGAAAGTAAAATCCAGAGAACCCCAGTGACGTGGTCAAGGTCACACAACTCTTTAACCTTCCTTTTGCTTTTAATTCCTAGTGATGTCAGTGGGGGAGGGACAGTCTCCCCAGCTGCTGCTGGAGGCTGGAAGGTGTTTCTGAGAGTCTTTTTAAAGAAAAATTAAAATGTCCCTTCTGCTCATGACACCCCCCCCACCCCTGCCAGGTTGAACTATGGTTGAGCAGTAGGTGACTTTGTTTCCTCCCCCTCTAACTTCAGTTGGTCTTAATTCATCTAAAGGATCCCGACATTGAAGCAAAGAGAGATAGCAGGTTGGGGCTGGATCCTTAGCGGGAGTCCCACTTCCCTTCTCTCCTTAGACAGCCTCTCTTTGCCTCTGGGGTCCAGTCCAGGATGAAGAGGAAAATGAGTTTTTCCTCAATCATCCCAAATGGTCTTTTGGGTTCTTTTTGCCACCCCCACCCTAGTCTCAGGTCACGAAGCCAGGTCCACGGGCTTTACTTGTCCTGCGCCTTCGCCACCTGAGTTACAGGGTATAGGTATGCACCGACCATTATTCTGAGATCCTCTGTCTCGTATCATCCAGAGTTGGACTCCTGGAAAGAAGGGTCAAATTTAACAGCAAGAGCATTTCCTAACCGCTAGGATGGATTGGCACCACTAAACTTTGAAGGAGAATAGAAGCGTCTACCACCTGGGCACGACAGAACTGGACAACTATTTGGGAAACAGGATATTCTTTGGAGGGAACAGGAGAGTGTGAGGACAGTCTGTCTGTGTTTCCCATAAAAGTCCTAACGACTGATTTGATTTCGGTAGAAGGCAGACCCTGGGGTGGCAGGAGGACGGTAGCAAGCAGGGAGTTCCTAACTGTTTATAATGGAGCAAATGCCCTCTGGTATTTTCCTGTGGACAAAATGTCCAGCCCATCCTGAGACATGCACTAGTCCCCCTACCTGGTCAATAGATGCAAGGCTCAAGGCCTTGAATTTGAACTTTCTCACCACCCTGGAGATAAGTCAGCCATTTTCACTGGCTGATAATCATTAATCCACCTCTCCCTCCACCTGCTTTTCTCAACATGTTTTTTGGAAAAAAAAAAACAAAAAAACTGGGTCACTCACTTAAAAGGTGACAGCAGTTGATCTGGCCAGTGTCTACTGTCCACTCCTAAACACCTCTTCCAGCGATGACTTGGTACCGAAAAGAAGGCGCCCCCAAAGAAATAGACATTTTCAAAACAAAACAAAACAAGAAAACCTATTTGTCCTTCAGTTGGGGTTGTCATCCTTTAGAGGAATCTATGCTGTTGCTCAGTCTGGAGTTGAAGCAGGTGCTGGGTGTCTGCTACAATGTACAGACAGGGCCCATTCTAGTGACAACACCGAGGACAGGTAGCGCCTCTCCCAAGAGAACTCACAGCCCCAGTCACGATGGAGGATTTGACTGCAGGTAAAGTCCTAATTTCTTTTTGGTGATAAATGTCAGCTTTGGCTGAAGTATATGGTAAATGATGGTTCTTTCTCCTCTTTGATTTCCGAGTCAGCAAGTAGACTTGTGTGACTGAATGAGCCAACCCTTCTGGGGGCGCGGTGGGGAGACGGCGCCAGGAACCAGCTGCATTTACTTAACAGCAGGCCAGGCTGTACTTTCTGGCTCCTAGTCTCCATGTTATTCCCAAACCAAGATCCCCAAACCTCTGAATCTCTGTTTGTGGAGAAAGTGCCTGAGGAGTGCCCTGCTAGTGGACCTGTCGAAGAGGGACCCATATAATTTTCCACGTTCTTTGCTTCTCAGACTCAACTGGTCATTTCCCCAGAGGCATTTGTGTTCACGAGTCATCTCCACAAAATAATAGGGGACATCTGTACACGTGGCTTCAGCTGACATAACTGTAAAGAAGTCTGGCATCTCTGCCTCATTCAAGAGTCAAGGCCTCGGCAGACGACCAGGATCTAACTCGGTATTCCTCGGAGAGCCCGTGTAGCACTTTGTTCAGGAAAAGGTTGTTGGATTAAACTGGAGAACAGAAATGGAAAATGACAGGAGTTAGAGGGAGAGGATGGAACCCCCTCTCAGGAGATAGTTCTTTCTTTTTTTTTTTAAATTAATTTTATTGAAGGAATATTGCATCATGACATTATATAGGTTGAAGGTCTGCCTCCTTGTAAATCCACATCTGAAGATAATAAATCAAATTCCCTGCCATTTCAGTATTTCCTTCATACAATTGATCCCCTCTTCCCTATTCGCCTGCCCCACCCCCCAACACAGTTCCTTAAATGGACAAATTCTCACTGAAACGTCCAGCAACTCAAATGCTTCATCCACAGCGTTCACCTCAATCTTCGTCTCTCTTCAGTCAGCTCTCTAGCAGGCTCAGGTCCTTGGCAGCCTCACATCTTCCTGCACGTGATAAAATTTTGCTCGAAGAAGCAGGAAGGGGCTGGAAGGTAGAAAGGCAGAGACTACAGAACAGTCTCATGATGTAATACACAATTATTCTGCCTACAGATCCCCTGCCTGGCAGACAGCTGACTCAACTACCCCACAGCCCTGTGTGCCCAGAATGAGGTATCAGCTCCATCGTGACCCCTGATTAACATGAGCATTCTCCCTGAGGCTCCTCCGGAAGATAGGGCTCCCCACAGACTCCCCATATGCCATATGCTGAGCACCTGATAGAACCCTGCCTGACTCAGACACCGACTCCTAACAGCTCTGTGGAGACTCAGACAGTGGCCTTTGAATATTTTGTCACAGGATCTGCCCTATTTGCCCTCAATTCACCTCGGACCATAGAAACTCCAGCCCTCGGGGACACTACATTTGTTACTCAATACTTTCGAGGAAGGCTTATCTGGGTAGAGGGAAGGGGCCACCTTTTCTTGGCCTGTGTCCCAGCAGGCCTGACAATGCAAAGCACCCTACCCCAACATTCCAAGTCCCCTTTCATTTGCAATACACATCTGGCCACCACCTCTTACCTGCTCTCCAGGGTAGGTGGGGCAGGACAGGGCTGCTTGGACCAGCAGAGACATGTCATCAAGGGCAGTTGAAGTCTGCCTGAGCTGGGTGGGAGGCCCTGGGGTGTGGGATTAAGACTCCAGATCATATCTCCAGGATGATGTTTGAATCATTTCCAGCATGGAATGTTGTCAACCTTTACTACAGATTCATCAGCACTCAGTTTCCTTTCCCTGTCCCCAGCCTACCTCCTACAAGGCACTACGGACTTACTAATGAGAATTTAAGTGGACTTTACAAAGCTTCAATCTTGGTGTGCCCTGTTGGAGTTTGCTTAACTGCCTCCAGCTGAAGAACAGCCCAAAAGCATCCCAGGGCCCCTGGTTTGCCTCCAGACCAAGAAGGACAACCAAGATGTACAACTAAATAAAAATAAACAAAATGCTCTCTTCCTGCCTGCCTGCCTACTGGCTTTCATTCCTACCCGTACCTTTCCTTTAAAAGAAATTATAAATATGGCACACCCTGATGGCCTAGAGGTTTAGCACACCCCCAGTCACAGTCCACATACATAACAACATCCCCGGTTCAAGACCTGGGGCCGGGGAACAACTAATGTGAACAACTAAATAAAAAATAAAGCGTTTCTTCTTCCTCTCTCTGCCTTTCTGAATTCTTACCTTCATTCCTGCCTGCACCATTCCTTTAAAAGAATAAAACTTAAAATAAAATAGGAAGCTTCATTCTCACTGACTCTTGTCTTTGAAAATGTATCAGTTCATCACCTGCTTCAGCCTCTTTTCCCTTGAGTCCCAGGTGACCCAGGTGTGTGAGGCTAGTCTTGACTGTTGCAGGATGATTTCTGCCTGGAGAGGGGAGAGGGCCGCATGACTTCTCCTAACTTGATGCTATTACTTTCATTGTTTCCTTGTCTATATCATGGCTATGATAAAATTGTTTTACCTGCCATACAAATTGGTTCAGAAAACTCAAAATACAGAGTCCCCAGTCACCCATTCACTACTGTTTTCATGTAGAACCATATATTTATCATATTGTTGAATAACCATAGATACATTCCTTTTTTTTTTTTTTTTTTTTTTAAAGGAAAGGTGAAGGCAGGAATAAAGGCAAGTAGACAGGCAGGCACTCTGTTTTATTCCATTTAGCTGTTCACACTGGTTGTTTGCCCCCCAGATCCAGGACTTGAACCCAGGAGTGTGTGGTCTACGTCCTTTGAAGGCAATTTGCCCTAACTGCTGCTCCATCTGCGTGTGCCAGGCAGAGATTATTCTATTGCTTAAACTTATGTGTTAAAACCCCGAGGGGCCTAAATTTAAGGACATGAGATGAATTAGTGCATTTCGCAGATAATTAGTTTCTGGCCCTAAGAGATATGCAGCCAATACTGGGAAGAGGGCTTGACCTCTCGAACCTGAAGCATTTCCCAGACTCTAATCAAGGAAGGATTGGCAAGGTGACAGTTTCCAGTACAATAGAATTTACCATATTTTAGAATTACTAACTTAAAGCTTGAATAGCTGGAACACCAAGACTTTTCTTTGTCTTCAAATCAGTACAGTGGCAGACATGGGAAATCAAGCATCTTTGCAAGAACTGTAGTGGATTAGACTCTGTCCTGTGTCTCTGGCCAGGTGTCCGAGCCAGCATGGCAGCCCCTTGCACTGTCAAGTGGCATGCCAAAGTTAATAATTGGCCCTGCCGAGTACAAGGCCTAGCAGGCTGTTTTTGTGTGCCTGTTTTTCTATTTTACGTAAATCACCCCGAACACATCTGCATCAACCTTCTGGTGATGCACCTTTGATCAATAGATTTTAGACAAAAGTGGTTTTTGAGTCCAAAGATCAGGGCTGGGCTGGCCTGCAGACTGGATACAGGGTATATAAAACAGAGGCAAGGCACAGGTTGATAGCAGAGCAATCTCCACCAAGTCTGAAATAACAGCACAGACTCAGCCGAAGGTTTTTGGAGGGTCCGAGGGAATGAGGATGGAGGAAGGAATGAATGCTCTCCATGACTTTGGGATCCAGTCAACGCACTACCTGCAGGTGAATTATCAGAATTCCCAGGACTGGTTCATTTTGGTGTCTGTGATGGCGGACCTCAGGAATGCCTTCTACATCCTCTTCCCCATCTGGTTCCATCTTCGAGAAGCTGTGGGCATCAAACTCCTCTGGGTAGCTGTGATCGGTGACTGGCTCAACCTCGTCTTCAAGTGGTAAGTAAGGGCCAGACAGAAAGGAGATCGGCACAAAAAAAGGCTGGCATTCTCCCTGGAATTGTCTGTCCATCAGACGTTACTTTCTCTGTGCTATTCACGAAGCCACAGGTTGCTTCCCTCCTGACTTTGGATCATTTACACAAAGAGGGAAGATAGAGAAAAGCCTGTCAGTGAGTTGAAAATATAGGAAAGACTATTTCATATGGATGCAAGTCCAGTTGGACTTACTGAAAAATCTGTCATTGGCAATAAACAAAGAAACACAGTTATATTACTTTGAAACAGAGTGGGTAACAGAAAGATAGATGCATGAAAGAAGAAAGGCAATACACACCAAAAAAAGAAGCATATAGATACTTTAAAAATCTGTTGTGTGCGGAAAATGAGAAGTAATCCAGAGAACTGGACTCCAGTCTTGTTCTGTTACCTGCAAGTTTCATGTCCCAGGCAAGTCACTGGAACTCTCGGAGTTTCTGGGTTTCTGCCTGTCTGTTTGTTTTGTTTAAAGGAAAGGTGCAGGCAGGAACGAAGGCAAGCAGGCAGGAAGAGAGAGGAGGAAGAAGCATTTTTATTTTATTTCCATTTAGTTGTTCACACTGGTTGCTTCTTCTACCCCCAGACCCGGGACTTGAACCTAGGGATATGTGGTTTGTGTCCTCAGAGGTGATTGATTTAACTGCTGCTTCACCAGGATGCACCAAGTTTCGGTTTTGTATCTATATGTACAGAGGATCTCTGGGACCTTAATAATAATGACAGCTAAAGTTTATCAGGTGCCAGGCCATGTGCTAAGTGCTTTTCTGTGCGGTAGTTACTTCTTTGTTACAGAAAAAGCGATGAAGACATTGAGTTAAACACTAGACCAATGTCGGGTAGTAAATGCCAGCCCAGCAGGTTGGCTTCAGAGGCAAAGACCTGAAGAACTCTGTTACAGCTGGTGCTGATAAACACATTATCTGGGGGAAAAGTCATGCAAGTGTTTGTCAGTTTCTACTGTGTAGATATTACTGTTATGGTCACTTTGAACCTATCAGTGGGCCCAATGTGTAAAAATCCTGAATATTTTATAATTGTTAATATCAACTGGTTCTAGCACCTTAAGGATTTGACTTCTATTTCTACATCTAGAAAATGAAAAAGTTGCACCAGTAGCCCTCTAAAATTATGTCTACCGGCAGGCAATTCTTAAGATCTCTTCTAGCTCTAATATTAGTTGGCCATAAACAATAAAAGTCTGTTAAATTAAAAAAAATTAGTAGGTTTAAAAGCCCAAGGCATGTATTAATGGGATTCTGAAGTTTCTGTTAAGAAATCTAAATTTTGTCTGTCAGGTCCTCTAGTCAACAGCATGATCCTAAAAAAATAAAACTATAAAGGATTATTTCAAACATCTGATCTCAATTAAAGACCTATGGATTTTCTCTGAATTGGTACAGATCAGAGTTAGTGGCTGTCTCTGGTTATGGAGAGAGATTGCTATTCCACCACTGCAGGAAAGCATCCTAACTGACCTTTGCCACCTGCTTCCACATTTAAAAATATGTCTAGTACTTTAAAAGGACAAGTGGGCTTGTCTGTTTCAAAGCGAGATGATTCAGAGCAAGTCCCTAAGCTATGTGTGTCCTTACAGAGGGCAATTTTATGGCAAGGGAGGCCATGTTTCCGGGGGGAGGCAGGGGTGTCATTTGCACTGGGGCAAATTCTCTGGTGTGGGAGTGGGGGAAACACAAGACTCCCTAAAGCCCTGAGGAAAGAGAAAGAGCGACTTGTGGGATATGCAGGTGAGTTACAAATTGTAGCTCTGTATACTTCTTTCCAGAACAAATTCTTCTTGGGGTTTAAAAAAAAAATCATGACATGCCTTGGTGAGTAGCTGTTAGGTCAGTCACCTCCGAAGGAGCGCAGGCCACACACCCCTGCGTTTGGGTCCCGAGTCCAGAGGGAAACAAACGGTGTGAACAGCTAAATGAAAATAAAATAAAATGCTTCCTCCTCCTCTCTCTTCCTGCTTGCCTACCTACTCACCTTCATTCCTGCCTGCACTTTTCCTTTCAAAGGACAAAGCCATATTGCTGCCGATAATATGGATTTTAGGACCTTGTGTTTATTTACTTATGTATGAAGTGATAACCCATTCAAAACACCCAAAACTCAAAAGTTGTATAAAGAATATGGCAAAAAATTCTCCCTCCCACCCCTCTCCCCAGTCACATTGGGGGTGACTAATGCTACCCGTTTTCAGTTGAAGATCACATGGGTCTTCTCAAGCTACTCATTCTTATTGAAGGTGCGCTTCAGGCAAAAGTGTTCCTTCAGTAACTCCAAACACTAGTTCTGCTTTTCCACAGGATCCTCTTTGGTCAGCGTCCGTACTGGTGGGTCCTGGACACCAACTATTATGGTAACACCTCCGTGCCACCGATAAAGCAGTTCCCAGTCACCTGTGAGACTGGACCAGGTGAGCGTCCCAGCCCCATAGAGACAAAGTGCCTTGATGGCGCCTGTTCATTGTGGCCACCTATTAACGTTTGCTGTAGATGAAGCTGTCTTTGAGAGGATGTGAGGAGAACCACTCCTTCGAGCTTTTGTCATGGTTTTCCATGTGGCACCACAGTGTTTTAAGTGACTTCAATAAGGCCTACTTGAATAGCACATTTCTGAAACTTTGAAAATCTACTTTATGTTTCTAGAAAATAAATGTCTAATCCAGAGAAGCAAAGGTACCTTCCAGGCAAAGGGCTAGTGAGAATAATTTCACCAGAGCCCTCTGCCCAGGGAAGGGAACGCATAGAGGCCTGGACCTCAGTCGCTCCCCAAGGCCTAGCCCAATAGATGTGACCTCCTAAGTTGACCATCTAATCAGTGTCTGTATTTTACTAGTTATAGCAAGGCAGGTGCTGTTTCGTGCAATGAAGGTTCGAGCTTTCCAGGAGATAACAGGAATATCCAACCCTTTGGCTCACCCTTAGGTCCAAGATCCCTTCCTCGGGGACGCCATCCCTGATTCCCAAATTAGAGCACAACCCTCAGTTATTTGCTCTCACCCACCCTTTATGAGAACAGCTAACTTCAGAGCACACTTGTTCATTCAGATGTTTATTACTGAGCACCTGCTCTGTGCCAGACCCTGTTCTAGGTGCTTGGAAGTTCTCAATGGATAAAACAAAGAGCTCTGCCTTTGTGGAGCTAGAAGTTGAACGGGTGATGTGTATGCAATATACAAAAATCATAGTAGTTAAGTAAAATATATAGGCCATTAGAAGGTAATAATCTAGATGAAAAAGGAGGAGAGCGAGGAGGAGGAGAAAAGAAAGGAAAAGAAGGCAAAGTTTTGCCTATGGGGTTCCCTGGAAAGCAGACTCACTCTGATATTAGAATGTAGGTGTTTAACTCCTCTTGCGGGCAGCACTTCTAGAAAGAAGGGGAAGATGCCCACTGGGCTGGAGAAGTCTAGTTACAGCTGAGACTTACTCAGCCCCATGGGAACTCTGAAGCTGCAGATGGCCCTTCAGAGTTGCCCTGAGTTTGGGCCAAGGAGAAAAAGCCCTCAAACCTTAGACCAAGTAGAGATCGCCAGTTGTGGATTGGGAGCAGGCCACCTCCAGGGAGGGGATAACCCTGATCAAAATGGCTCTCTTTAGCCTAGGCAATGCCTGGACAAGGCTGAGAGTTGAGGGCCATCTGCAACCACGCTCTCAACAGCTGGGAAAATAAGTCCTTCAGTCCAGAGGGCATCTGAGTGGCTCTTCTCAGGACCCTCTGTCTCTCAAGGTAAAGAGTTCAGAAATGGGAACTGGATACAGTACTAAATATTTGTCAGGGTGGTGATCAGGGTAGGACTGATTGAGATGATATTTGAGCAGAAATTTAAGTAGGCAAGGGAATTAACCAATAAATTTCCAGAGGAAGAATTGTCTGGCCAGAAAGATTAACATTGCAAAGACCCTATGCTGGGAGCATGTTTAAAGGAGATCAATGAGGACATCATGGTCAGAGCTGAGTGAGCAAGGAAGAGTTAGAAGTAAGGTAATGGAGGACAGATTGGTTTGCAATTATAGATCCAGTATGACAATTCTTTGTGTCATCTCTAGTCTGTGTATAACTTCAAGAGCTGGGGGACTGCTCTGGTTTTGCTCACCACTGTACTCCCAGAGTCTAGTACAGTGCTAGGCATGTAGTAAAAACTCAATAGATATAAGTGAAGTAGATGACTCAATGGATATATGAATAGATGGTGGGATAGATATATCGTAGGCTGGATGGATGGATGAATGGATGGAAAGATATATATGTATTATGTATATAGATGACATCCATTAGCAGTTTCCCAGATGGAAACTTTTCTCCTTTAATCCCTTTATTCATTTCTTTCCTAATCTTTAGGGAGTCCCTCTGGTCATGCCATGGGTGCAGCAGGTGTATACTATGTGATGGTCACATCCACCCTCTCTATCTTCCGGGGAAAGAAAAGACCAACCTACAGATTTCGGTAAGAACCCAGCACTGGGGTATGGGTGATGGAGGGCAGAAAGTGGCTCTCTCTGCAGCTGACATTTCGCTTACTCCGACTCTCATTCCCCTAGCCCACCCCACACCTTGGATGGTACTGATAAGAGCTGTGGCGTTTCTGCTGATGGTGAACATTAGAGTCACAGAATGTTGGGGCTGAAAGGACCCACAAGTATAAGCCCTCATTTTACAGATTTGGGGAGGGTAAGACTAACACGGAAAAAGGGACATCTCAAGATGAGGTAGTGAAATAGTGGCAGGGTTTAAATAAAAACCTATGGCTGTACCTACCATAGAGCTACTTAATCCAGTTTAAAATAAACAGAGAAGCATAAGTCCTGGCTGCTACAGGAAATTCTGGGCATGCAGCCACGGTGTAAATCTTTAATTACTAAACAGATAAAATAGAGAGGTTGCAATTCACACTCCAGGCTTCCCCACTTGCCACAAGTCATCTTTGAGCTTTTGAGTAGGAGTTTCGATTTACAAAAACTCCCCTGACACAATGTCATTTCCATTTAAAAAGTGTTAACAAAATTAAACTTTGAAAAAAGAAAGAAAAAAATTCCATTGATGGTGCCTAAGTTTTCCAGGCGCCTACATTTCTGCCTGTGTTACTTTCTTTGTGGAAGTGGCTACCTCTAAGTTCTGTTATGGCTGTCTCTTCCATTACAGGTGCTTGAATGTCATGTTATGGCTGGGATTCTGGGCTGTGCAGCTCAACGTCTGCCTGTCACGAATCTACCTCGCTGCTCATTTTCCCCATCAGGTTGTTGCTGGAGTCTTGTCAGGTATCAGCCCTCTGCCTCCCTTTCTCCCTTTTCTTCCTGTTCCCTTCCTCCTTCAGCAGGATGAAATTCCAGCATCCACCCATGTTCTGTGTCTAATCAATGCAGTTCGAATTCCAGTGTGTTGGAAGTCAAGGCTGGGTGATTTGAAAAGATTCCCTTCTGTAGGAACGCCCAGAGTATGTTCCAGAAAAGTTGCAATATATCAAGTTAACTTACTCAACTGAATTAGTTTGAAATCTCCAAGCTTATTGTACCTTTTAATTTCTAACTGGTCTTCTGGAAGTGGCCCCTAGTTTAGTTTTAAAGGAATCTACCAAATTTGACAAACTAACATAGTGTCCTAGGAAAGCTCTTTATTTAAGTAGATGTGTTTCTAAACCCAACAGATTCTCACAGTTGGTTCAGAGTTTTGAATACTTGTGTTTTCTTAGACCCCGTTAATAAGGGGCAAAATAGACATAGGTTAAGGGTAAGAAAGAAGTTTTGACTTTGTGGGAGGCACTGGAATATGAGACCTAAGGGAAAGTGTGGACTTTTCCTCCAGGAGAGCTGTAAGAGCAGAATATAGAGGCATCAAGGAACAGTGTTCAAAACAAGGGGGTAACGGTTTCATGGCAAACACAGAAGTCACACAGCATATAGTACTAGGGCCCATGTTTGATGAGGAGCCTGGAAGCCATGTTATATGAAAGACATGGAAATGTTCAGACATAGAATAACTAACTTAAAATGTGTTGCAAAGACTTTAGATTTATAACAGATCTGCTCCTATGCAAAGAACTTAGGCCAACAGATAACTTTAGGGAGAGACAAAGTTCAGCTTGCACAAGAACTTTTTAACAATCCATTAAAAGATAAAATGGACTCCCCAGGTTGGAGTGAATTCTCCACCCATGCATACAGGTATCAAGCAGAGATAAGACCCCCTGACAGAAAACTTGCATGTGATAAAAAGATGTATGTGTGTCATGAATCTTCCTCATGAGCTGAGGCAGAGCAGAGTCATGCATGATGGTAAACCAGACATGATTTAATTCCACAATGGCGGGATGGGTGGTGTGTCTGTCACCTATTGCTCCAAACCCACCTCTCGATGAAGGTGCAGAGTCTTCCCTATTTCTCACAGTCCTTCTTTCTTCTACTCAGGCATTGCCGTTGCTGAAACTTTCCACCACATCCAGAGCATCTACAATGCCAGTCTCAAGAAATATTTTCTCATTACCTTCTTCCTGTTCAGTTTTGCCATTGGATTTTACCTGCTGCTAAAGGAGTTAGGTGTAGACCTCCTGTGGACTCTAGAGAAGGCCAAGAGATGGTGTGAGAGACCAGAATGGGTCCACATTGACACCACGCCTTTTGCCAGCCTCCTTAAGAACCTGGGGACCCTCTTTGGCCTGGGACTGGCTCTCAATTCCAGCATGTACAAGAAGAGCTGTAAAGGCAAATTTAACAAGTGGTTCCCATTCCGCCTCAGCTGCATCGTGGCCTCCCTCCTCTTCCTACACCTCTTTGACAATTTGAAACCCCCATCCCAAGTAGAGCTGGTCTTCTACACCCTGTCCTTCTGCAAGAGTGCGACTGTGCCCCTGGCATCTGTCAGTCTCATCCCTTATTGTCTCGCCAGGGTCCTGGGCCAGTCGGACAAGAAGTCTTTGTAGGGGAGTCCACAAATACTGCAGAGTCTTCAGTATTAAAGTCAATGACTGTGCCAAGGATTGAAGGTGGCTAGGGTCTCCTGCCAGCCCATTTTGAAACCAAAGGTGCGAGAGTCAGCTCTGATGACCCCCTTCCACCTTCACAATTCTATTGTATTGGGTGGTGCTTTTGTGAAAGCTAAAAAAATGAGGCTATTTGAGAAAGCCTTGTCTGTTAGACGTTGTCATTCTGCATTTTGCCCTGAACACCTGTTCTTCTGTCAGATGTACAAAAGTAAGACCTCACGGTAAAACCAGCTCCTGATCCCAGGCTGGGGGTCCTAAGTGAGAATTTTCTACCCAAGCTCATTACCCACAAAAGGAGAAAGGAGCAGAGGATTTGATAGGGAAAGAAGGATGGATTGAGGAGGAAGGATCTTTTCACATCTTGCCTCTCAGGAAAATTATATGTCAAAAAATATCTAAATGGCTTTGATCGTATGGAACTTTTAGGTAAGGGACTCTCAAGTATGGGAAACAAATTTGAAGTATAATAGGTCATTAATGGGGCAATTCTTTTTCTTGTATTTTTTCTGTTGTACTACTAGGTTTCTAATGGATGCAGCGATCTATAAATACTGTACTAGTTTGGAACATTTACGTTAGTCAAAATCTCCTCCATCACTCTAGATCTTCCTCCTTGTTAGCCCAGGTCTACTTCCCCCAGAATCTTCCACTGACTCCATACCCACTCTGCTGGATCCTTAGATGCCCAAAGGCAACTCTCTGGTGGCACTTTTATGTGTTCAGTTAAGCTCTGAAATCTTGGGCAAAATGGCAGGAAAGGCAAGGATTTCTCTCTCCAGAAGGTCACTCCAATGATGCTTTTGATTCCTAGAGGGTAAATACTACTCCTTCCTCTATACTACGCCAACCAAGAATACATGCTTACAGGAAAAGCCAGCCTCTCCTTGTCTGTTCTCTAATCTGAACTGATTTGCAGAATAGGTTCTAAAAAAATAGTATTGCAGTCTATTTATTTGAGAGTCCTTGTTTTTGCTACTAAGTATATAGCACAGCATATATTATCCGTCACACCAACCATTCTGGTTATAACATCTTTGAAAAGAAAAATATATGTGTGCAGTATTTTATTAAAACAACATTTTATTTAAAATGAAGTCTTGTTGATCACTGTATTTTAGATGCAATGCGATGTGAAGGTTCTAATTCTGGTTCAGCTAAATTGCTAGTTCATTCTCTATTTCCCTAAACAAATAATTTCGTTTCTGTGTACCTATGTTTTCCTTTGGCAGAAGGAAGGTACTGTCTTGGGTTGGTCAGGAGTCCCCATGGGGTTCTGGAGACTTAGAAGTTGTCCCCGGGGGCACAGGTAGAGTGGAGCACATCAGCATAAGCACACTGGTGACCCCGAACCAGAATGATCCAAGCTGCTAAGACTGAACAGGGCTACCAGAGCACAAGTCAGCATGAGTTTCTATGGGATCAGCCTGCAGCTTGAGAGCAGACAAGCAGGGTCATTTTTGCAGCAGCAGAACAAGACTGAACGGACTCTGGAATGTAGAAACCCCCAGTCAGCAGGGCCTGGGGTTATAGTTAAAGAGTCCAAATAGGGCAAATCATGCACTAAGAAATGCTGAAGAGAGTGATTGCATGTTTCTCTAGTGAATGATTCATTTCATCCTGAATGAAGGGTCCCACCTCTAGAGGCTTTGATTCATCAGCATAACCCTGGATCTACAGAGGGTGGGATCTGCTCATTCACTTTAGAACTCCGAATTGTGTATATTTAAGGAAAGCTGAGTCTTCTGACTGAATGTGATTTCTTCAGGGGGGCATCAGTCCCCTCAGAGTTCCATCAAGGGGGAAGGGAAAGGGTCTTGTTCTGTCTGAATCAAACCTCACTGCTCAGGCATGGCCTCATCTGTGATCACATCTGTGTTCTCAGGCACCGAGTCCAGGATCCGTGTTACAGGATTCTGGCACAAATACATAGTCCCCTCTGCCCCTGGCCCTTGATAAGGTTGATAAAGAGGCATAGCTAATGATACAATTTATTGAGCGCTTACCGTATGCCAAATGCTATTCTATGCATTGTATTTATTTATGTAATGAACTCGCTTATGTCTCCCAATGTCTCTGTGAGGTAGGTGTGGGTGCTATAATTTATCCACACATTACGTGTGAACAGGTACCAAGGGGTTAGGTATCTTGCCCAGAATGGTGGATCCTATTTAAAAATGAGGCAATCTGATTCCATCAACCTTGCTTCCCCCTTTCCCTCTCTTCCCTCATACCCATGGGTGCCAATAAGACTGGCAGCTGCTTCAAACCATCCTTCAGAGACCAGATATCACTCTTCATTCAGACCAGGGAAGATCTGATTTCTTGGGACCAAGGACATAATAGAATCATCCTCCCTTTGAGCTAGTTTCTAAGTATTAAGTATTTGAGCTAGTTTATAAGTATTAAGATACCAATATTTCAAAGGTAACTTCATAAAATACGATTACATTATGAATAATCATCTTAATTTAACAGCAGTGTTTAAACCAGCTTGAAGTCTTTTTTTTCTTTCTTTCAAGTGCCCAAGGGCACATTTTTGTGGCTCAGGTATAGAGACAACGTAAAGCCCAAGGACCCAGGCTCTCGACCCAGAGCTGGGGTGAAAATCAAGATAAATAAATAAATAAAAAGATGATTCTTCCTTCTGTCCCTCCTTCTCTCCCTTCCTTCCTTCAAATGCTTCTCCTTCCTCTCTCTTCCTTCCTTTCTCTCTTAAAAAAAAATGTCATGTCCAGCCTTTCTGGTAACTTACTATTTCTACAATCGAGACAGAATGGGAAGAAACAATTGCCACAAAGAACTTTGGTATAGACCCACATTTAGGAGTAGAAAATAAGGAGATCCTGTGGAAGATTGTTTCTATCAGAGACTCCACAAATACAGGATTGCTGCCTGTCTCTGGGATGGGCAAAGTTTAAAAATGGAGAGCCCTAAACGTAAGGGAAGCAGAAAGAATGTCATCCCATCACATTGAAATGCATTCAGTGTATATGCGCCTTTTGATCACTAATGTGTTCCGCAAGTTACAGATGCATGTTTGCTTTAGAAATGACATGTGAATCCTCAAGATGGAAGTAAGTTTAAGTAACCAATGACATGTTATGCTACAGCATAGCTTGGTAGATTGTTCTAGCAACCTATCAGGTTTGTGGAAGTAGGCTTAGGAATGGCACACACACACACACACACACACACACACACACACGTAATATAGTGCTCAGGGCAGCAGAACCATCATCGTATTCAGAGAATTATACAACCACTGTCACAAATCAATTTTAGAACAGTTTTGTCACTATAGAAAGAAATCCTATACCCATTAGCAGTCACTTCCATGTTACCCCAACCGCCCATCCCTGAGAAACCACTGATCTACCTTATGTCTCATAGATTTGCCTATTCTGGACACTTCATATGAATGGAATCATACAATATGTGACCTTTGTGTCTGGCTTTTTTTTACTTAGCATGATGTTTAAGTTTTAAGTTTCATCTGTGATGTGGTTTGTACTTCATTCCTTTTTATGACAAAAAAAAAAGTATCCCATTATATGGATATACTAAATTTTGTTTATTCATTCATCAGTTGATAGATATTGGAGTTGTTTCCATTCTTTAGCAATTATGAATAATACTACTCTGAACATCTGTGTGTAAGACTTTGTGTGGATGCATGATCTCATTTCTCTTGGGCATATATCTAAGAGTGGAATTACTGGGCCATATGGCAATTCTATGTTTAACCTGTTAGGGAAATGTCATACAGTTTTCTCAAAGGTTTTTAGTAAGAAAAAGTAATATAGTGTTTTGAGTTTCGTATCTCTTCTGATTTCCAAGGATCATATTCTGCATCAGAACTCCGTCCATTTCTTTGCTTTGGAAGTCTTAAAACAAGATTGAGCAGATGGTCAGATTTTATGCAATGAAATGTCACTGGGCTCCTCCTCCCTGTGTTGGCAAAAAGCTTTATTGTTCCAAGAGCACTTCATTTAAAGTCATATCTGGATGTCTGAAGTCTTAGCCCTAATCAACTGACTGGTTGAATACAATCTGTTCAAAATTTGCTGACTGGTTTTCTGAAAACCATTATGTTAGCTGTTAAATTAGTAATATTTATTGATTTCACTCAGTGGTAATTGCAGAACCAGGACAGATGCCTGTATGGCCTGAATGTGTAATTAAAATAACAGAGTGACATTTGCAGCCAAGACTTTTGCGAGAGTCCCTTGAGAATAGAAAACACTGGCTGACGCGCTCTGGTGGGGTGGTGGTTTGGTCTCTGCAGTCAGCTAAGGGTATAGACCTCATACATCCTGGAGATCCCTGGACTGGGGGCCAGGGTGGGCAGCCAAGATGAACAACTAAATAAAATGAATGGAGTACTTCTGCCTCCTCTCTCAAAAAATCAAAGAAAAAGAGAGAAAGAAAGAAAGAGAGAAAGAAAGAGAAAGAAAGAAAGAGAAAAAGAAAGAAAGAGAAAGAAAGAAAGAGTAAGAAAGACAGGCAGAAAGAAAGAAAGAAAGAAAGAAAGAAAGAAAGAAAGAAAGAAAGAAAGAAAGAAAGAAAGAAAGAAAGAAAGAAAGAGAAAGAGAGAAAGAAAGACAGGCAGAAAGAGAGAGAGAAAGAAAAAAAATCATTCTGGTTTAATAGCCTGATGCCTGATGGTGTTGTTAAGAAGGAAAGAATGGACTCAAAATGGTACCAAGAAGTAATCAACAAAAGTCATCTCCATTCGAGAAACAAGGACCTAGCTAATCTAGAAAGGAAACTGCAATAGTCTAATTCAGTGATGAGCAACCAAAGCCCCAAACTGAATTTCAGAGAAAAAGGTTAAACACGCTGCCTCTTACTGAAAAGAAAAAGTCTATACATATTTTTTCCAAGCTGACTTTTACTTTATTTTGAAAGCTGCTCACCATTAATTCTATTCAACACTTTTTTGTTTCATTTCATGTATACAGGAATTAAGGCCTAGAGAGGTAAAACAGCTTCTCTAAGTCACAGAAGTAATTTGTCCCCAAGTCTCCTGATTCTCAGCCAAAGTGCCGTCTCCTCTCTGCCGCCGCCTCCATTTACTTGGGCTGCCTGTCAACATGCAGCTGTTGAAACAGAAGTGAAAGACCTAAGTAAACAGTATGGCCAGTTTGTTTGAATTAGAACCAGGGTTTGTTAACCAAATTAAGGCCACAGCTAGAATAACTGTGTTCAACGTGGCCTGTGCCTAATTATGTTCTGCACTCGTCTTTTCCTGTCCTAAGTCTCTCGCTCCAAAGCAAAAGTGTAGCTATGAGTAACAATTTAGTGTTTTTATGACTTGTTTGGTTTGTTTTTTGTTTGTTTGTTTGTTTGTTTTTTTAGCATGAAGGTAGTTTTCCAGCCAGCAAATTTTCAATACTTTCCTTTGTTTCGTTTCCTTCTTTTGCTCTTCACATTCCACAGTCATTGCTTTCAGACCAACTGAACTCAGTGCCAACATGTGAAGCTGGTAGGAAGGTAGGACTGCTCTCTCTCAGTTCCCTCACAGAATTGGGTGCTCCATTTCTTTATGTTCTGCAATCCTTACTCTCCAGAAGCGAAAAAAAATGAAAATTGAATTAATTCCTTTCCCTTGTGAACTGTTGTGACTCCTTGGCCAAAACAGACCATGAGAATTTCATCTTTTCATCTCTTTCATTCTAATCTCCTCCTTCCACCCCAGCCCTTTGGCTCTACTGCCCCTGATCCCTATTTGAGTCACCCTTGTAATGAATTCAAGTGAACCTTTTGACAAGTTGGCTTCATTGATATAACCCAAGTGGCATAAATCCATTTTCTTAATTTTGGTCCTGTCTTTAGACAGGCAGTGCCCTCCCTCCCCCACTCAATACAATGGCAGCAATGGAAGGACAGAGAATCTTCTCTCCGTGCAGACTGAAGTGGAACCATCATGGGCACTCTGCCCGGAAGCCCTCCAAGGGCTCCCTTTAGCCTTGGGACCTTTAGCTAGAGCCCTCCCTCCTGACAGGTATTGATTCAGGAAAAGCCAAGGCAGCAGCTTAGTCTTTGATCTGAGTCACCACGCTTTGTCAGCAGGCTTATTGGTTACAGTGGCCGCAAACTGCTATCTCCAGAACTATGCCCTTTCTTGTTTTCTCCCTCCAGTACTCTCTACAGCTACGTGATATGCTTCTAGGAACTTCCAAAGGGCAAGTGCTCGATTATAAAACCGGTGCATTAACTCCTTAAGTTGCTGGGGTAGCTGAAGTCCATTCATTTTAAGGAAAATAAAAGAAGTGGGAAGGATTCTGCCCACTTTGGACTTTCACCTGAAAGACTTCAAGATTTCCTCTTACATACACACGTATTCTTCGGAGAGGCCTACAAGCCTCAGTCCTCAGTGAGAGATGAGTTGGAGGGAAAAGAAATTGAGGCAGGAAAAGGTTAGGCAGCATTGTGAATGGAAACAGTTTCTCTCTCAAGTTTAAGTGTGGGTTGAGCCTGCAGGGGAAACCAAGGGCAGAAAAGATGGAGTTAGAATGTTCCATCCTCTTCGCACGTAGAAGGGAAGCTCACTGTTGCCTAAATACCATTATTTTCACACGAAATATCTAATAAACCAGTGGTTCTTATATGTTAATAATGTCAGGATTGAGAAACTCTGGAATAAACCAAAGAGAAGGGGAGACAAGAACACAGTTTTCCTGAAAAAAATTTGCTGCAGTGAAGGTTTGGCAGCTCCAGATCGGAGCCCTGCTGTGTAAGGTGGCAAGTCTTGGGTACCAGGCAGTCCCTCTTCCCATCATCCTGGCTCTAAATTCTAAAAACTTTGTCCTCTAGTGAGTTCACCCTGATAAAGTAACAAGTCATTGCGTCCAGGTTCACGTAAGTAAAACCACTCTTGGCTTCTGGCCTTTTGTAGAAACCCGAAAGCCAATGTATGACTAGGTTTCAACACATGTGGGTATCATTACATAGAGGATGAAATGTGTAGACAAAAGAGAGAGTTCTAACCAGAGAAGAGGGGTGGGATCTGGCAGGGAGCCACCTATTGTAAGAGCTTGGTAGGTAACTACTCCCCCAGCCCCACCCCTGGCTCTCCTCGCTCCACCCCCCCCCCCCAAAGGTTCTGAATGTACTTAACATTGTTGTTGAATCACCAGGGAGAGGAATAAGTAAAACAAAACAAATTGTTAGATGAACGAAGAACATAGCTAAGACACTGCATAACGTGTTTGAACCCTCTGCATTTGGACTTGACTTCTTCATAAAAGGCAGAAGAGATACTTCTCTGATGCCCGATTATTTGCAAAAGACAGGGTCTAATACTGTTGAACACATTCCTGTTTTCGTGCAGATGAAAAAAAAAATCCTAATTTGATTGGCTCTTGCTGCCCTAATTAAGCTAGAGAAAGGAATAAAAACAATCCCAGCCTAAAAGATCTGCTGATGAAGTTACTGTTAGGGTCAGATTTCACTAGAAAAATGGATTTTAAATGATATGTAAACTTAAACTAATAATAATTCATTCCAGCGAACATGTTTCCTTGCCATTTAGTTGTTAAATATTAACTCATACCCAAGATAGATTATTTTTTAAATAATCTATTTTTTCCTGTACTTGCCTCACATATCTGGCCACTTCCCTTCTCCTTTTTTTTTTTTTTTTTTTTTAAGAGAAAGGAAGCAGGCAGGAATGAAGACAGGCAGGCAGCAAGCAGGAAAGGAGAGAAGAGAGGAGGAAGAAGCATTTCATTCATGTTGTTGTTCATTTTAGTTGTCATTCTGACCCCTAGGCCTAGTCCCAGGCCATGAACCCCTGTCCCTGGCTGTGTGTGGGCTGCAACACAGGCAAAGGCTTAACACCTGAGCAACCAGGGCCCGCCTCCTTCCCAATTTTTGTTTGTTTGTTTCAGAACTAAAATTTTATTTAGGAAACAAAACCAGTGCTGCAAATGACAGCGAAAAGAGATGGGTCTCCCACCCACCCAGTCATCACCTTCATCCTGGGAGGCTCCTTCCTGCTTTTTATAGTCCCTTGATTTTTTTTTTCAAAGGCAAGCAGGTAAGCAGGAAGAGAGAGAGGAAGAAGCATCTTATTTTATTTCTATTTAGTTGTTCACACTGGTTGCTTCCTCCCAGACCTGGAATTCAAACCCAGAAGTATGTGGCCTGCACTCCCTTGGAGGCAATTGAACCAACCACTACTCCACCAGGACATGCCAGTTCCTTGATTTAATGTCCTCAGTTTCTTAATCTGACTGTCCGGTTTTTTATTGTCAGCCCACCCTTGCTTTCCCAGTTGTTTGTTTTTTGTTTTTTTTTTAAAGAAGTGTGAGTCTGCTGTAGGCTTATCTCTGTAATAATAACTGAAAAGTTGGTGTTACTTTTATGGAAATATTTCTTTGGTGTCTCTGACTTATTCTGGCTTCTGAAATTGAATTTCCTACTCTTCCCCCACTTAAAAAGTAGGTTCCAGGTACACTCTGATGGTTCAGGAGTTAACCCCTGCCTAGGCAGCAGTTCACATAGAGTCCAAGGACCTGAGTTTGCAGCCCAGGGCCGGTGGGTAACAACTAAATGAACGACTAAATAAATACTCCTCCCTCCTCTTTCTTCTTGCATGCCTGCCCTCTTTCCTGCGTGCCTGCCTTCCTTTTTCTTTTCTTTTTCAAGATCTGCCTGAGGGGTGAGAGGGGCATGCAGATTGATGCCAAACAGGTTTAAATACCCACAGTGTTTTTTCTGCAGCTCACCATTTCTTGCTGGGTGTCTGTAGATTCCATGACAAAGCATTCTGATGCTAGAGGTTGTATTTTCCCATACCTTCGCAAATAACCATGAAAACCTTATGCCGCAAAGTAAAACCCACTGGTTGATTTATATTCTAACCAATATCTACTTCGTAGTCTCAGATAGCTGTTTCAGGCTCAAATGTCCATACGCTGGAATGTACTGCAGTAGATGCTGCAATTTACAAGTCACTTAACAGAAGAGGCAATTAAACTCCACTCTAAACTCCACTTCCAAATTCCCTTCCAAACTTTTTTGTGCAAACCCTCTTTGCATATAAACATTTCATTTAGTATTCTCAGTCACTTAAAACAATTTAATCCACACATTCCCTAGAGTCATTTAAAATTGTTCACTGGTGTTTCCTTATGTCATTATATCATTATTTCCCTTATTTGGCATTTGGATTGTATCCAGTTTTTTCCTGTTATAAATAGCAGCATATGAACATTTTTCACAAATTACATTTTTTCTCTTTTGGGTTATTTCCTTGGGGTATATTCCCAAACTGGTATTACTGGGTCAAAGGTTTGAAAAGTTTCAGAGCTCTTTAACCCATTGCCAGAATGTTCTCTAGACAGACGCTCTATTTCCCTGCATTCCAAATGTTTAACCAAGTTTCCCACACTGGACAATAAAATTAATTTTCATCTTCCCTTATTCTTCCCTAATCTTCAGTAGGGGAGGGAGTGACGACATCCCAAAGCAAAATAAAAATAGAGAAAAGCACTCTTTTGAGCTCAGGCTTGCTTGACAAAATGCTACCTCACAAGGCTGAGGTGAAATATCTGTATCCCAGGAGGACTAGAAAATGACACCCGTGCTTCTGTGAAGTAATGTCAGCTGATGAGGTCTGAGATGGACACAATTTCTGAGAGAACTTAACTAGTGAATAACAAGTGGTAAGGAAGGTGGGGAGAGGGGTAGAAAATAGGAAGAAAGGACATGGTCTCTTGTCATTATTTCCTTTGAGAGGATGGAACCAGCAAAGAGAGAAATTAACTGGCTCCCTGCCTTTGAAATTCAGATTCTCCATCATCTCTAGGTGACTTCTAAGAGTTGTGAATGCTCGAGGACCTTGGTTTCCTTGGTTTTAGAATCCAAAACAAAAAACAAAACAAAACAAAAAATAACCCACTGAATCATCCTTACCATCTGCTTCCTCTAGCTAATAATAGTGATGATGAGGACGATGATGTCAATGATGGTGGTGATGAACATACGCTGAGTACTTTTATGTGCCTGTTACTTTTCTAATGGCTCTGCTCATAGAACTCATTTCATTCCCCCAATAACCATTAGTATCCCTACTTACAGACAAGAAAACAGGATAAGTTAAAAAGCTACTTGCTCAAGATCACAGAGCTAGCAAATGCCTGAGCCAGATTCAAACTCAGGCAACTGACCATCTTGCCTGTGCTCTGACCACTGCCTCGGAGGCTACAACAGAAAAATGACTAGTATATAGCTAAATGACACCCTGGAATATCCAGGTTCTTTTTTAAACTTCCGAATGTTTAAAATTATTTTTGTTTCCTGTCTACTTATCTAAATTGAAACAATGTGTTATTCAAACATTTTATTTAAACTACATAAGTGTAAAATATATCAATTTTTGTTTTTTAAAGAGGAAAGCAGGCAGGCAGGAATGAAGGCAGACTGGTAGCAAGCAGGAAAGAAAAGAGGGAAGAGGAAGAAGCATTTTATTTATTTAGTTGCTTATTTTTCAGTTGTTCCCTCCTGCCCTAGGCAGGGAACTGGAGTCCTTGGGCAATGTGAGGACTGTGCCCCAGGCATGGGACTACCACCCATGCCAACAGGGCAAGCTTATCAATAAGTTTTTTAAAAACCTAAGACAGGGCACACCCTGGTAGAGAAGCACTTATGTTAATCACCTCCAAAGGTTGCAAGCCACTTACCCCTGGGTTCGAGTCTTGGGTCTGGGGGGGAACAACCAGCGTGAACTACTTAAATGGAAGTAAAATAAAAATGCTCGTTTAAAAAAATAAAGATAAAAACAAGTAAGAAAGACTAAATGAAAATACATCAAAATGTCAACATTGACCATCCAGTCATGAGTATCTTTTTCTAATTCCCATGTTTCTTTTTTTTCTCAGTCATTCCATAATAAGTACGTGTTGACTTTTTTACTTCTTTCCCCTATTCTTTATTCTGAAAAAATTTCAAACAAAGTGCACTGAATTATTATATAACCTTCATCAATCAACTGCCCTTCATCATAAGCTATTCATGGTTTGCCATAGTCACTTTGGCTCTCTCTTTCAGTATATATGTGTACTTTTTGGGAAAAAAAAGGAAAGGTGCAGGCAGGAATGAAAGCAAGAAGGCAGACAGGCAAGAAGAGAGAGGAGGGAGAAACACTTTTATTTAGTTGCTCATCCTGGTTACTCCTGCCACCCCCCATCTCTCCCGCCCCCACTATCTTGAATGGGGACCTTGGGATGTATATGGACTGCACCTGGTGTGCTAAACCACTAGACCACCAGGGCCCCCCCCCATGTTCTTATTTTGATAATTCATTTAAGGCAAATTTGCAAACATTTAAATACTTCATATATGTCCTTAGAACAAAGACACATAACCACAACATGTATTCCTTCTAAGTCAAAAAGAACCTCAGTTTAGGAAAACAAATAAGGCAAACTAAATATTTTGTTTTAATAACTTGCATTCTGGATTAAGAGACCTTTCTTTGCTCACTGAAACTCATCTGCCCTGCCTAGTCCTTGCCCACACACCACGTTGTGCCCCATCCCTGCTGGGAAAACTTCTGGAAGATCCTACACTCCTTGACATCACTGATACTCAGTTTCCTGTCAGTGCTCTTAGTGCCTTGGTACCAATTTACATACTTCCCTTCTTCTCTGAAAGCCAACAAGCTGATTATTCAATTAATATAACACTTAGATTACTATCTGCTTCAAGTTAATACAGTTTTATTACTGTGATGGAAATTTCAAAACCCTAAAAGTTCTATTTTTTCCATAAAATATCTTATAGTTATCACTTAGGTAAGTAAGCTCCATTTTTTAATGTAGTCATTTTTCAACTAGAATAGCTTATTCACTTAACAGGTATTAAATGAGCATCTACTATATCCCTGGCATTGTTGGAATTTAAATAGCTCGCATTTTTGAGCAATGACTATGTCCCAGCTACTTCACCTGGTATAACCAATTAATCCTCATCTCTATTATTCTTCCCATCTTCCAGAGAGGTAAACTGCGAAGTTAAGTCATTTACTTGTCCAAGGTCCTACAAGAGAGGCAGCATTCAGATCCAGGCAGCCTGCCTCTATGAGGAGCCTGTGCTCGTAGCACCAGGGAACCCTCCTGGAGGTGCCTCAGAAGGCTCACTTGTGGGGTCAGCAATAGCGCTTCTGAGATAGCAGGCATTCTTCTCTTAAAAGGGGTTGGTTGTGGTGAAGGGAGGGCCTCATAGGCAGCTCCATTTTCCTTGCTTCTGAGCTCTGACAGATAAAAATAGATAAATGGAAGAAAATTACCCCTCTCTGTATAATTACATCTATAAAAACTGACAATGAAGTCTTAGCCTTAATTTAGCTCTCTGTATATTCTTGGCATTTCTACTCCCTCTAGCCTCCTCGTCTGTCTCCTTTGCCTGCTTGCTCATCCGCCTCCACCTGAGTTTTCAGTCTCGAGGCCTCAAACTTGTGTCTCAGGCCTCTTTTTCCCCCCTCACTATCTGTGCTGTCTATCTTCTGCTGGCCCCTCCAGGCACCTTCTGCTTTGGCCATCATGGATGGACTCCATCCAGTTCCCTTTGCCTAGGCTTCCCTTTGGGTGTTGCAGATGTTAGGCACAAGCAAGGGACCAGAGAGAGTGAGGTCAGGGTTTCTGTTCCTGAGGGGTCACTAGCCTGGGCTCTAAGTTTGTTAGGCCCAGGTAACTGGGAAACTGCAGTCTTGTTACTGACTTCCTTCAACCCTCTGTACACGGCTCTAAACACCATCTTTCTTAAACTCTCCTCAAGGTATCCAGTTGATACATGACACCTATGTCCTGTAGGGCCTCAGCCCATCCTCCAGCGTTCTGTTCTAGACCAGTTGCGTCTGTTTGCAATTACCCACGACTCCTTGCAGTTGGTTGAGAGCCCAAGTGGCTGAACACCTGGAGGTGCTGGGAGAGGCTGCATCCAGCGTGGAAGCTCCTCCCACTTCCCACATACCTTGCCCTGCCGTCTCATCCGTCTGGTCATTCATCTGTATCTTTTATCATATTCTTTTGTAATAAACCAGTAAACCGTTTTCCTCAGTTCTGTGGGTCACTCTAGCCAATTAGTCAAACCCTAGGAGGGGGCTGTGGAATAGCCAATCAGTCAGAAACACAAATGACAACCTTGCCTGGGAGACAGAGTTGTAAGCCCTTAGCCTCTGGGATCTGGTACAATCTAAAGGGCGACAGTGTCAGATTGGAATTGAGCTGTAGGACACAGCTGATGTGAAACTGATTGTGGGGGAAACCTCCACAGTCTGGTGTCAGAAGAGTTCAGAGTTTGTAGTGGTATGAAAGTAAAGGGAGAACACAGGAAGGAGTGTGAGATTTTTCGACACACCTGTCTTCTCTAGAATTCTCTTTCTCAATGAATGAGAACATCACCCATCCAGCTGCCCTCTTCCTCCCTTCCCAATTCATTAAAACCTATTTTTTTGACTTTTTAAATATCTCTAAAATGTGCCATTTCTCACCATCCCTACTCTTGTCCCAGGTCTCAGTCATCACTGGCCTACGGTCACTTCCTAACTTGTGTCTGTATCCACTCATCATGCCCTTTTCAGATTCATTCATCAAAACACTGACAGTGATCTTTTCAACCAACCATCTGATATCATACTCTGGCTAAGAATCTTTTACTGCATTATCCTAGTCCATCGTGAAAACATGCTCACACAAGAACCTGTATGTGAATTATAATAGCTTTATTGCTAATAATAAGCAAAAAGGAGAAACAACCCAAATATTCATTAACTGATGATGGCATAGCTATACAAGGCAATCCTATTCACCCATAAAAAGCCAGGAAGTACCGATAAATGCTGCAATATGGATGAACCTTGAAAACGTTATGCTAAGTGAAAGAAACCCGACACAAAGACTTCATTGTATGATTCCACTTACATAAAAGGTCCAGGATAGGCAAATCCGTAGAGACAGGAAGTAGATCCGTGGCTGCTTAGAGAGGGGCAGGGAGGAACGGCTGCTAAAGGTTACAGGGTTTTTTTCTGGGGTGATGAAAATGTTTTGAAACTGATTACAGCGATTATTCAACTCTGGATATGCTAAAACACAATGAATTGCATACTTTAAATAAATGTACTTAATGGCATGTGACCTATATCTCAAGAAAACTCCTCAGAAATAAACCTTCATCTGGTCTCCATGAATCTGCTCGATCTGGCCTCATCTGCACTGCTCCTTCACCGAGATCCTCCCACGTGCCACAGGCCAGCCTGCTCTCAGAACACATCTCCCACTTCACACAGTTAATTCCTCCCTCCCTGGGTGTAACTTTCCCCAGAAAGCCTCCCTGCCCGCCCATCCCAAGTCTAGACAAAGTGCCATTGCCAAGCCCATGAAAAGTTCCTTCTTACTTTTCTTCTTCCCTACAAGGGTCAGTTTGGGATTCTTTTTCTGTTTTGTTTTAAAGGAAAGGTGCAGGCAGGAATGAAGACAAGCAGGCAGGCAGGCAGGAACAAGAAGGAAAAGCATTTGTATTTGTTTTTATTTAGTTGCTCACATTGGTTGTTACCCGCAAACTCGGCACCTGAACCCAGGTCTTTGGGATATGGACTGTGCTCCTTCAGAGGCGACGGGTCCAACAGCTACTCACCAGGGCACATCAGTTTGTGATTCTTTGAGTCACACTTGTTCCCCACTAGACTCTTAAGTCCAGGAGGCCAGCTACATGCCTGCTCTGATCTCCACTATACATAACCTCAGTGCCTAAGCCCAAGCCTTAACACAGAAGGTGGCTTCCATAAGTCTATGTGAGTTAATAAATGAAAAATATACACCGGCTCGCTGTTGTGTTGGAAAACCAGCTACAAAGTATAGGTTCCAGCAGCTGAGAGTTCCACATACGACTGAAAAAAAAAAAACAACATTTTAAGGCACTTCCAGCCCCAAAATAAGAAAGAGGTTGAAAACCCAAAGGACAGGGCAGGATAAGTGAAGGCTTTTGCAGGAGGTGTACTTCCGATAGGGCGGGAACTACTGAAAGCCTACAATTACTAGGAATTCGTAACTAAGACCTGCTGTGTTTTTCAAGATAGAGATTAACCTTCAAAGCTTCTAGGATAAGAGAGAGAGTGAACTGAATCGTACTCCCACCCATTGGGTTTCCAGTGCAGGTTTTTTTTTATTTTGTTGGCCGTCATGGATCTATGGGGGCGCTTAACTAAGTTACCACATTGCTTCAACCGCAGTGACACCCTAGTTTCCTGTCACCTTTATAAAGCTTCAAACATCATGAAGCAGAGAAAACGTACATAAAACCCCACTGGCAGAACTTATTATCGTACAGCTACACTGAGGTGGTTGCATATGAATAATCAATACCATAGACATCAATTTTTATCTTTGCTTTGTGTGGGTTCCTTTTCCTGAGCTATTTGACACTCTAGGTTCACAGCAAATTTAATTCCTGCAGCTTTGTAGAGTTGCAGTAATAATTAAACTAAGAGAAAAAGAGAGTATTATTTCTGACCAGTCAAGAAAGATTTAAAGAAATAATAATGTGAGAAATATTAAGAGTTGGATGAACGCGATGCTTTTCTTTCACCTCTAACTTTAGAGTTGCAATGAAAGGTCATCGACATTGGTCTAATACTGATTTTAAAGTATGTATGAGGAAATGTCTCCTGAGTGAAAACATCCTCACAATCAAAATGGCAGAATAAAAACTGTGGTGATCAAAGATCTTAGACTTTCTTTTCTTTTTCTTTCTTTTTTGCTTACTAAAAAGAACATTTTTGTTTACTTTTGTTTAATTTTTTTAAGAGGAAGGCAGGCAGGCAGACAGGAATGAAGTCAGACAGACAGCAAGCAAAAAGGAAGAGAGAGGAGGAAGAAGCATTTTATTTAGCTAGCTGTTCATTTTAGTCCCTCACCCCCACCCTGGCCCCGGGTTGCAAACCTGGGTCCTTGGGCTCTATGTGGACTGTTCCCCAGGTATGGGCCTAACACCTGAGCTGCCAGGGTGACCCTTATGTTTTATTTTTAACTTCTGTTTGTTCAATGAGAAAAACTGTTTCCAGATAGTTAAATTTAGTCAATTACCCCATAAAAATCAGACTGCTCTGATATCTAACTGGATTTAAAAGAAAAAAACAACAACTATTTTTCAGGGTTTTTTTATTACTTGTTTATATTACTATTTCCTTGTTTCAAAAATCTAGATTTTTATTTAAAAATTTCAGATTAAAGTCTATTTTGGATTAATTCTCCAAGAGAAAAGAATACGGAAAAGGTGAGAAATGGGCGCAATATCCAGGGCTCCACAGGCTGCACAAAGCACTGTCCCAGCACCACCAAAGCGATGAAAACGACCCAGCAAGGGACTCCCGAGACCTTACCTCAGTGCCCCAACCCCTGATTGCACCGTCCTTCAAGCCCAGGGGTCCTCCTTCTCTCCTTCACTCCCACACCCAGTCAGCCCAGAAGTCCCATTGACCCTACCTTCCAGCACCTACCACTTGTCACCTGGATCTGAGCCACCGTCCTCTCACCTGGATTACAGCTTTAGCTCTTAATAGTCCGCTGCTTCCTCACATGCCTCCTCCTGTCTTGTCTCAACAGAGAAACCGTAATGATTCTTTTTAAATGAAAGTCCAATCCTGGCCCTTGTGTTTAAAATGTGTTAGTTCCCACTCTGGCCACCTCAGCTCCAGGGAGTCCCCAGCAGGTCCCTGGAGCAGGCCTAGTGCATCACAGCCTTAGGGCCTAAGGCCAGCTGCTCCCTCTGCCGTCACTCTTTCCTCAGACACCTGCCTGCATTGCTAATCCTCCTTCCCTTCCTTTCCCTTCTACGCTTTATGGTTTTTTTTTCCCCCTTATTGATTATATTGAGTGTTTATTGTGTGCCTATTTCACTAAAATATAAGTTCTACTGGGGCAGGAAATCTTGTTTTGTTCACTGGCGGATTCCAAACACCTAAAATAGTGCCTGGCCCAGGGTGGGCGCTCAGGAAATATTGTTGAAATGGGGCGACTGCTCCTGCCATAGCAATTGTTAAATAATTTGAAGAAATACCTAAAAATATAAAATTATCCAATAAGAGACAGTCAAGAGAAGAAGAAACCACAAAGTGTAACACAGGGAAACAATTATGTAGTGTCTAATCCAAAATGACTGTACAGGCAGTTGGAGGCCCCCCCACACACACACACACCCAGACCCACCGCTCCCCACCCCCACCCCAGATTACCTGATGGAAGAGACTGGATCTTGGCGGTTTTGAAAATGCTGCTCCTTCCGCTCATCAATTCTCCAATTCATTTGCCAATTACAGCTTGCTTTATTTTCAGATCGTGACTTTCTTGAACAGTTTGTCTTTTATGTTGTGTTGGAAGTTTCCGGTTGCTTTCCCTTGTTCTCACTGAAGAGTTCAAGGAGGACGTGCTGAATGCTCATTGTCACATCACAATTTCCTTCCTGCAGTCCTCACTCCGTTTTGCTGTTTCTTGAATTTTTTTGTGTCGCTGGAGTTCTTCCAGCAAATCAAATCAAACCAAATATTGTTTGTTCCACAAAGGAAGCACAGGGGGTAACCTTTATTGAGTCGTCTACCACTGTCCCTATTTTGCTCTAGTTTAGAATCTTGTCACTGTTTATGTTCCAAATGAGTGCTGATGCCATCAGACGTCAGTCCTTGCAGCCATGATTTTCCTCTTATGAACCCTGAACTCCTCTGTGTCCCTACAGCTCTCTCTCTCACAGTGCTTCGAAACCACAAAGAAACAGCTGGAGCCCTCTCTCTGAGACAGAATTAATCTATGCTCAGAAAAAGTAGTGAACGAAGTCAGTGTGTGTCCATCAGGCTTTGTTATGAACTCATCAGCATGTTTTGCCCCGAAAGCCAACAGTGAAGGATTTTTTAAATTTGTTTTCAAGAAAGGGAGAGGAAGGAAGGGAGGGTGTGAGGGGAGGAGAAGGAGGGAGAGAAGGAAGCACTTTTATTTATTTATTTAATTTGGTTGTTCCTTCCTGACCCCAGGTCTCAAACCCAGGTCCTTGGGCTTTATATGGTCCACACCCCAGTTGCTGGCTTAGCTACTGAGTCACCAGGACATGCCATTGAAGGCTTTTGTTTTTGTTTTTTTAAAGGAAAGGTGCAGGAAGGAATGAAGATGAGTAGGAAGATAGGCAGGAAGAGAGAGGAGGAAGAGGTGTCTTTATTTTATTTTTATTTAGTTATTCACACTGGTTTCTCCCCTGCCCCCAGGCCTGGGATTCCAACTCAGGGGTATGTGGCTTTCTTGGGAGGAGGAGATTGTCATAAACTTTGTTCTACCAGAGTGCACCTATTTTTGTTTTTTTATGGAAAAATGCAGGTAGGAATGAGGGTGAAAAGGCAGGTAGGCAGGAAGAAACAGGAAGAAGCATTTTATTTATTTTATTCAATTTTTCATCATCGGTTGTTTCCCAGCCCCAGCTCTTCAACCAGGGATCTTGGGACATATATGAACTGTACCCGGTTTAACACACTAGGCCACGAGGACATGCCTTATTTTATTTTTATTTAGTTGTTTACATTGGTTTTATTTAGTTGTTCACATTGTCACCTGACCTGGGACACCCAGACCTGGGACATGAACTTGGATGCTTGGTATGTACGTGGACTGTGCTCCTCTGGAGGCAGTGTACCCAACCACTACTCCACCAGGGTGCATGCAGTGAAGGGCTGTAGGAATACAAGAAGCTATAAAAACCAAGTTGAAGATACAGAATTTCAGGAATATTGAGAATAACTGAGAGACACTAGGATAATTCAAGCCTCCACTTAAAAAATTAAAATTAAAAAAAAAGGAAAATGTCTGTTGCCTTGCAGCCATTGAGAGAATACAATAGAATTCAGAGGGAGCTCTGGCAAATGGAAATAAGTGTTTTTTCTAACAAGTTAGGATCCAGCACCATTCAGAATCTCTGGTCTTGTGGAATTAAATACATAAAATATCAAACATCAATTTAATTGGAAAAGGGTTAAAATTCACAAGATATAAATGATAAATCATTTCCAGAAAGTCACAGCTTTCTCTTAATTCCCTTTTTGCATTTTGCGAAGCATCTGATTACCCCACATCCCATGGATAAGGGCCTCAGAAGCAACAAGAGAAGCCTTCTTTCTGACTGATGGAATTAGCAGGGATTCTTTTATCTTTTTCTTTTTTCTGGCCAAGGCCTGAGCTACAGCAGGCTTGCAGCACCCTCTGCTGTTACATTGCAAACATGCCTGGGTGTGGGGACAGACTTCTAAAAGGATTCTGGTCTGGAGCAAGGGGCAAATTACAAGAGCAGAAGAAACCTGAAATCCATTTTCATGCAAAACTTTCATTTTGCTAGTAACTGATAGCAAAGACAACTCAAAATAAAACTGGGCAACTGTACTTTTTCAGCAAAGCAGTTTTTCAGATTTTTCCGAGTTGAATGGCAATCCCCCAATTCACCCACAGCAAGTTTCCAAAACAGGAAAAATACTTCTTCTAGCACCATTTGTATAAACACATGTCATACTGTCTTCATAGAGACAAACCCAGAGTAACAGAAAGCAGGAGACAAACAGGCTTCAAATTAAATGCAGAGAACTGGGGGCTTATCTTTTGGACCCCAAAGAAGTTCCAGTATTCTAATGTGTATACTTGACCTAAAACAGGTAAAATTAGAATCTTCATGGCAAGACTACTACGATGGAAGATTTCACTTCTATTTATAGCTCATTTTTACCTTGCCAAAAGCACAAACAACCTCAAGTTCCTTAAATGCCTTGGTCCTAAAATTATTTAGTATTTAGTTATGAGATACTAGTTTACAAGAGAAAAAAAATACTAGTCATATATAATTTGTGTGCCTTTTTAAAGTACATTAGTAGACATACCACTGAAAGACCAGAGCATGGTGGAAAGGTGAGGACTCCAGGACCTGGCTGCTGGCTCAATGGTGTGCCCTGCCATTTACTAGCTGAGTGACCTCAGGCAAGACACCAGATCTCTCTGTGCCAGTGTTCTCAGCTGTAAAATGGGGGCAAAATAGAATCTATCTCCTGGGGTTGTTAGGAGAATTAAATGAGGTGATATTCATAAAGTGCTTAGAACCATGCCAGGAAGAAGCATATTATATAATTATGGGTGTGATGGCAACCAATGATTAAACAGCACCAAACAATACTTGCAGCGGCACTAAAGTCTGCCTCCAATCTATTTGGACTCGCAGAAGCTGTTGTGGTTGTTGGTTTTTAAGGGAGGGAGGGCGGGAGTGGAAAAGGGATACGTATTTTTATTTTTGGTTTTTCACCCCATCCCAAGGTCACAAACCCAAATCCTTGGCCTTCCTGTGGTTCACACTTCAGCTGTCTCAGTCACCTGAGTCACAAGGGCTCACCCGCAGAGGTTTTTATCCGCTGTAATTTCCCTTGCTCATAGTCTGTTTCAAGTTGGGTCTTTGTCATCTTCATCCCACTGAGACCCAAAAGATAAGGCCCCGGTTCTCACATTATCTACATTAATTTGAAGCCTGTTTTTCTCCCCTTTTTTGTTACTCTGGGCTTGATCTGTATGAAGATAGTATGACATGTGTTTACTTTCTGCTGATGGAAAGAGGTGGATCTCTGGGGGGCAGAAGAAGGGGCCTGGCAGAGGCTTGTGGTGGAACAGGCTCATTTGTTTAGAGAGCAACGCAATCTTCTTATTCTGTGCCTCCTTGTAACAGACATAAAAAGTGCCCCAAATACATCCCATTCATCAATGAATCCAGCAGCCTCTTCAAGACCCTGGTCACTTTCTGGGACTGAGAATTTCAGCGATGGCCATGGAATTGGAAAGGACACCAGGAGAGAAGACCAGTCTCACTTGCCTGTTAAGCACACTGCTATATTTGCGAGGGCCCAGATGCTGGCGATCGTGGGGGCTCCAAACTCTCCCCAGGCCTCCTCTGACGCTGTCACGATCCTCCCCTACACTCTTCCCCTTTTCTTTTCTTTGACTTAACAGGATGGATCATTTTGTATCGATTTGCTTGTCCCTCTCCTGTCTTCTCCCTGGTCGCAAATGCTGTAAGAACAGGGGCCGCAACGGTACCATTCAGTGTGGGCCAGTTCTTAGTGTTGGCACACACTACACACTCAGCAAATACTTATTGAATAAACAAACTAATGAGCCCTGAGTTTTTACCCGTGTCAACAACAACAAATTAGATGGTATGAAAGGAAAAAGGAACTTTTATTTTCATAGAAGAAAATATTTCTCCCTCATTTCTGAAACACTTGGCTTCGACATTGGTGTGTGAGGACAAGGAGGAATGTTTACCAGCTCAGCCGCAGGGAGTTCATGCAAGGGCTCCTCAAGAGAGAAAGGGTCCCTCAGAGCATCAGCTCTCTGGACACAGGCCCTGGTCACTCAATGCTTGTTCACTACAGTTGAGTCTCGCACTCTGCCAGAAGTGATCTGAGTGAAAGGTCCAGATCTTTCTGGAGAAAGAAGGAAATTCTCCATACTGTTTCTCAAACAGCCCTGGTTGCCTTTCATCAAGGATGCTTTGGTCATAGTTTGCATTGAATTCCAGAAAAGAATGGGAGACACAAACTTTCTGGAGGGTTGCTGAGGGCATGTTTTCCCAGCAGGCTCCTGGAGTTACTTGAGCTATAATTAAGGAAAAGACCTGCATTCCAGCACCGCTGGGCCAACTCACTGATTTCCGCTCAGGACTGGGGGGCCGGGGGTAAGCTACAGGACATTTAGGCATCGGGACTTGCTGGATTCAATCCGCCTCCTGCTCAGAGTCCATCTTTCACTTGACATCTTTCATCAGTCATACTAACCTTGTACCTACATGGCATTTACACAGGAGACCCCATCTTGGTGTGAGCCACAGTGTCTAGATCTCCAGCAATTTACAAGTTCCTGAGAATAAAACTTTCTTAAAAGACACAAAGACCCTTCTCACCATTTCTCTGTTCTAAGAGCGGGTTGCAGCAGTGTTCCAGAATACATCATATATGCATGTGTGTACATAAAAACACAACATTTAATGCGACTCAATACTTACCCTTCTGTTTGTGCTCGTTTAATATAACTAGTAAATAAACTGATTCTCCTTGGATTTCTAGTGACTCTCACGATAGACAACCTATCCCACCCCCTGAACACAAACTATTCCTCTCCCCACCTTCCCAGGGCATTGAACTAGGGTCCCTTTGACAGGGTTGAATAACACCATCAGTCTAAATACAGATGCTTTAGTATAAAGATTCCTCAAAAAACTGAGAATGAAAATTCCGTATGATCCACCATCCCACTTCTGGGTATTTACCTGAAAATGCAAATTTGCAGAACTATGTGCACCTGGGTGTTTCATGCAGCATTCTTTACAATAGCCAAGAATTGGAAATGACCTAAATGCCCATCGGCAGATTAGTGGATTAAGAAAACATGGGACAGACACACAATGGAACACTACACAGCCCTAGAAAAAGATGAAATCCTGATACTTGCAACAACATGAATAGAACTAGAGGGGATTTTGCTAAGTGAAATAAATCAGGAGAAAGACAAATACTAAATACTCTCACTCATACATGGCATGTAAAGAAACAAAGCAAACAAGCACACAAAATAAAAACCCACCTTTGACATTGACTATAGAACCAAGGTCATCAGAGGGGAAGAGGGTGGGAGTAAGGGGTGGTGGTGGGAAGAGTGGACATTGGTAGAAGACTGTCGGTAATTTGGTGGTGGGCATGCTGCGTTATACATTTGATGAATAGTAAACTTGCATATCTACACTCAACTTGCAAATCAGTTACCCAATTTTAATTTTTATTACTTTACTTTTTCCTTTCTTTATACAACTACTTAATGTTTTCACATCATTTGCTCGTGTTTATGTACTTCCTGATTGAGTTATTTCAGAAAGTCCCTTCTTTCTTAGGATGTTGTGTTCACATTCCCATTTTCAAGTCAAGAAAATGAAACTCAGGGAGTCTTAGCCAGGAGACCAGACACCCTGGTGTGCTTGAGACCATTCTGGTTGATGTCTGGGGTACCTGTTTCTGTCTCAGAAGTGCCTGAGTTGGATAGCAAATGTTATGGTCGCTCTAGGTCTACATAACCAGAATTTCCCTGCCTTGTGATAAGTGGCCTCTGGACCACTTACTTTTGTTTTTTTTTTTAAAAGGAAAGGCACAGGCAGGAAAGGAGGTGAGTAGGCCGGCAGATATGAGGAGAGGAGGAAGAAGCACTTTATTCAGTTGTACATCTTGGTTGTCTTCCTGGCCCAGGACACAAACCCAGAACCTTGGAATGTATGTGGGCTGCGCTCCAGATGTATGTGGCCAGAGGCAGTTGACCAAACCACTACTCCACCAGGGCACACCGGGTCCACTATTCTTTAAGATACTCAGATGAAACAGAGACAGAGAAACAGAGAAAGAAAACACACACACACAGGCACAGGTGAATTCACATGGGAATCCTGCCTGAATCCCATAAGAAACCTTCTATGTGGCAATAATACTTCCCTGTCTCCCACCAGTGACTCAATTTCGTACAGCATGATTTTTTTTTTTACGGAAAGGTGCAGGTGGGCAGCAGGAAGAGAACAGAGGAAGAAGTTTTTATTTTTGTTGAGTTGTTCACCTTAGTTGTTCCTCCACTCCAGAACATGAACCCAGGTTCTTGGGATGTATGCAAACTGCACCCAGCCAGAGGGCGCAGATCCAACCACTACCACCAAGGTGCATCCAGCAACACCTTTTTTTTAAAGGAAAGATACAGGCAGCAATGAAGGTGAGCAGGCCAGCAGGAAGAGGAGGAAAAATTTTTTAGCTGCTCGTGTTGGTTGTTTCTCCTGGTCCTGGGATGCAAACCTGGGTCCTTGGTATGTATATGGACTGTGTCAGCTAAAGGCAACTCAACAACCACTACTCTACCAGGGCGTGCCCAGAATGACTTTTATATGAAATCATTATACTGTGGTTTTGCCTGAAACATGGCACTCATATGAGAAAAGGAAGATGCAGAAGAGAGTACAGTATGCTGTCAGTTTTGCTTCGAGAGAAGATTCATATACATCTATGAAAAAATGCTACCAGAGCATACATGAGAAATTGATTAACTGAAAAAAAACCCTGAAAATAACCCTGTCTGTCTTTCCTTAGGGGGTCTTGAAACATGAGGAAAAGTGATTCCCTACCAGAGTTTTATCAGTTCAGAGGCCCAGTCTATACAACTTCACTTCTCTCCCATGTTTGCAGCCAGAAGTTCATTTAAAGATGCTCCTCTCGGGGTTGGAAGAAGAATATGGAAACAGTTGAACCCAGCCACAGCCATAGTTTATCTCCCTGGGTGTCAGCTTTCTTTTTATTTCATCCTGCTGTCTATGCTTTGGCCATCTTTGTTTTGGCCAAATTGTGACTATATCTGAGTCTTAGGTTGATTTCATTGTAAGATCTTAATTATAAATGCAAAACACTTTTGCCAATACCAGCAGAGTACCTATTCCACACGAGACAATTAATAAATATCATTGTGAGGCTCCTGGGGGAGCAGTGGTTGGGTCAATCACCTCCAAAGGAAAAAGCCACATACCCCTAGGTTCAAGTCCTGGGTCTAGGTGAAAAACCTGTGTGAAAAACTAAATAAAAATGCTTCCTCCTCCTCCCCCCACCAAAAAAAGTCATAACTATCACTGTACGATTTGGACCTGTCCTTGACTTGTTTGTACATTATTTGTAGGACAAGTATAAGTTCACCCGGGTTATCAAACCTTCAGTTTTGAGGCAGTGGGAAGAGATTACACAGAAGTTAAGGGGCAAGACTTCTACTGGGGCTCTACCATTGGGTGTAACTTTGGGTTGGTCACTCAAGAATTTATCTCCTTTAATGGTTAAAATGATAAATTTCAGGTTATGCTTATTTTACCCCCATAAAGAAAGAGTTTATTTCATTTAGCAGATCAGGTTGTCAATTTCTAAAGTTCCTTCCAGGCCTAAAATTGTTTTGATTTTGTGATCTTACTTAAGACATTGTTAGAAGGTAGCCTAGTGACTTAGTTCACCATGGCTCAGTCAACATACATCCCAAGATGTATGTTCAAGATCTGGAGTTAGGGAAAACAACAAAGATGAATAACTAAATAAAATAAAACAAAATACTGCTCCTCCTCTCTTCCTGCCTGCCTGCACTGTTCCTTCAAAAAAAAAAAAAGTTTTTAATTTTTTAAAAAGACAATATTCTGAAATCTAGTTGGAAACTGGGAATAAATACCAGACAGTTTCTAAAACTGGCATTGAGTTTAGATAACTTGTCAATAAATGTTTCTTCTTTCAAGACTGAGGATTATCAGTTCTATTTCCTAGGTCTTTTAATCGTTTTTTTTTGTTTGTTTGTTTGTTTGTTTTTTTAAGAGAGAAGGCAGAGGAGGAAGCAGCAATTTTTTTTCAAGGAATGAAGAGGAGGAGAAAGTACTGTTATGTATTGGTTTCTTTTTGGTTGCCCCCGCCACCCCCAGTCCCTGGCTTTACATGTTCTACATCCCACCTTCCAACTTAGCACCAGAGTCACCAGGGCAGACCCAGAGTATTATTTTTATTCATAGTGCCCAGAACTTTCTACAGGTATGATATCATATACACTCCAAACCACAAAACTTCCTCAGAAGAATCAAGGTTCAACTAAAGTTGACCATCAGGACCAGTACAACTACAAACATCAGGTGAGGGAAAAATGCAGGGGCTATTTGGGGGGATTTGCCTACATTCTGAAATGGAATGGTGCATTGACTACTTGCGAGGTGAAGCTAATCTTTCTAAGTAACTACCGCAGGAGCTTCTTACTAATTATGCACCCAGCGGTACTTAACTTGCTGAATCATCTCAACAATAAAATAAGATGGTTACACTAAGTAGGTGGTTTTCAAACGGTGGTCCATGGCTGCTCACCTCAGGGCCTTCTTAAGGGCCTGCAGAACTCCAAACCCATTCTACCCCTGTTCCAACAAGATTGGACAACTTTTACCCATTCTACATTGGACTTCTACATGCAAGGCTTTGTGAAGAATAATTTCTTTCTCTTTCTTTTTTAAGAAAAGATGCAGGCAGGAATTAAGGTGAGTATGCCGACAGGCAAGAAGAGAGAGGAGAAAGTACTTTTATTTTTGGCTGCCCTGCCCCAGGTCCTGAACTTGGGTCCTTAGGCTTTCCATGGTCCATATCTCAGCTGCCAGCTCAGCACCTGTGCCTCTAGTATATGCTTTTAGTTATATTCTTAAACTGTAAAACATAACCTCATGGAATAAATGATAAAGGCAGACTTGATTCACATAAGTTTTAAACTGTTTTCCTTGATCATTACATGTCCCTCCTGACTCTTAATGATAATTCTTAAAAGTCTCCTTAGTCTCCTCTGGTATTAATGCTCCACCAATATTCTTTGGGTCTTTTTTTTTTTAAAGGAAAGCTACAGGCAGGCAAGAAAACAGAAGGAAGCAGCATTTTATTTTACTAACACTGGTTGTTTCCTCCCAGGCCCAGGACTTGAACCCAGGGGTATGTGGCCAGCACTCCTCTGGAGGTGACTGACCTAACGCTGCTCCACCAGAGCACGTCCTCTTTGGGTTAGTCTTGCCTAGTATTTTTTTTCATCCTTTTACTACCTCAGTAGTAGATCTGGAACATCTTCCTACTATGTACTTTTGTGGCTTTTTTTACCTATTTGTAAAGTCATTGATACTTTTTAGTTCTGAAACACAAGACTAGGAAAAGGAAAAAGAAAGAGAAAAAAAAAAAAAGGCCAAGGGGAGAAAGAAAAGAGAGAGAGATGTTTTCTTTCACTAACTGCAGGAGGTAAGTGTTTTCCTCAAAAAGGGTGAGTCTAGGCCCTGGGTAGAGCTGCAGGTGAAACTCCCCTTCGGCAGTGGAATTTCCACCCAAAGAAGGTGTTCAGCTGGGTTACAATAAATAGTAGCGCTTGTCAGTGTGACACTCCCTCAGGTAGGTTATGCCTAACAGGGTCCAAATTAGAAAACTGTTTACTCACAGATATCACATAAGCACACCGGAGTGTACTGTATAAATGAGTCACATAAACACTCCTGGTACCACAACCATTTCAAGTCAAATTATTTTATTGTCCAAGAGACTCTTTCTGGGGTCACAGGAGCAGCAAGGAGGCGGAAGGCCTACTCCTCAGCGCTCTGCGCGCGGATGCAGTCCCGAAGAAGCTCCTGCGCCTCTGCCCGCCGGCTCATCTTGGTGGCCTTGCCCTGAAAGCGGCCTTTCTTGCCGGCTCCTTTGCCTTCCAGGACCTCAGCCACCCTGGGCAGCAGACAGAGTTAGGGAGGAAGTCTTTGAGCAAAACGCCACAGGAAAACCAACGGCAGCCCTGAATCCTTCTCTGAGGGAAGGCGAAGTGGGAGGAAGAGCAGATCCTCTAAAAATCCTTCTTAAAAATTCTGGCAGTTGGCACGCCCTAGTGAACAGCAGTTAGGTCAATCGCCTCTGAAGGACTGCCGGCCACATACCCCGAGTTCAAGCCCCAGGTCTGGGGGGAAACAACCAGCGTGAACAACTAAAATGGAAATAAAATAAAATGCTGCTTCCTCCTCTCTTCCTGCCTGCCTGCTTGCCTTCATTCCTATCTGCACCTTTCCTTTAAAAAAAAACTTGAACTTGTGCTCAAAAATATATACAATCCTCTCACTATATTGCAGTTCGCTTATCAAGGCTTCACTGTATCGTGGGTTTTTTTTTAAATATATCTAATTCTGTACCGCGGAATTTTCGCTGTCGCGGGATCTGCGCGGTCGCAGGATCTGCGGGATGCGTCTCCTTCACTAGTGAGTCCCCACGTAGTTTTATATGGTGTTTAAATTACGTAGGTTTGAGTGCAGAAAGTGTTCATAAGAGTGTGGGAAAAGTTAATAAGGGTGTGTGAAGGGTTTATAGGAGAGTAGGAGGGGTTTATGAAGCCTTAAAATATATATAAATAAAATAAATGACAACACCGCCACTTTGCGGATTTTCACCTGTCACAGGGTCTCTGCAACCTAACTCCCGCGATAGGCGAGGGACGACTGCACCACGTGTATTGTAAGACTGAACAAGTGGAAAGGACAGAAGTATCTAGAAAGGGGAAGCTAGACAAACCACACTGGCAGCGTCCTGGGAGCGGGCTGAGCGACACTAGGGAAAGGGCTAAGAGGACAGCTGCCAGGCTGTGGCACCCCGGATGCGTCTGTCCCGTCTGAAGAGGGCGGCCACTGCCCAGGTCCCGCGGCAGTTCTGTGGGATGTGGGCTCTGCAGCCAGAGCCCGTCCTTGTTCCCCACACACACTCCTTGCTTGGTTTGTTTTTTTTAAGGAAAACTTAGAACTCCATATTTTATGCAAAAATCTCCTAATTTTTAAATACAGCAATTCTGAAAATCTAAAATAGTCCTTTGCCCAAACCAGCTGCCTCTCAGGAGCCTTGTTTCCCTCAGTAAAGTACAACGAACACGCATTTATCAGGCCCACTGGAGGCCAGAAAGCCCGAATGCCAGAAAGAGCATACAGCACTATACCTCCAAGTCCAACATTAAATAAAAAGATAATCAACAATGCAAAGCTTAAAAAGTTCAATAAAGTTCTAACTTCTGCCTAACTACCTCAATGCCTTTTTGATTTAGTCTCAAAATCCTAATTCTTCCCCCAAAAGGTTACACCTCTGCTTTGCTTCTGCCTTAAGCACCTACCTCTTTTGTCTACTGATAATTCAGTATCTATATCCATGTATCACTATGAATCTAAATTTCTCTTTCTTTTTCTTTTAAAAGAAAGGTACGGCAGGAATGAAGGTGAGCAGGCAGACAGGAAGAGAGGAGAAGCAGCATTTTTATTTTGTTTTCATTTAGCTGTTTACACTAGTTGTTTTCCCTGCTGGATCTGGGACTTGAACCCAAGGGTACATGGCTTACATCCTCCAGAGGCAGTTGACCTAACTGCTATTCCAACAGGGTGTGCCAAATCTAAATTTCTAAATACAAATCAACAAACAAAAACAGAAAGCTCATGAGATTTGGAGCCAAAAACCTGGGTCTCATTTCTATGCCTTTAACAGTGAGAGTTCAGGCACACATGCAGTCCCTCATCTTTACAACTGGCAATGATGGCGGGGATACTTATCTTTGCTCAGCCCACCTCACCTGCCTGTGATGTGAATCAAAAGGAGACTGCAGATGTGGTAGCCCTTCTCAGTAAAAGGCTATAGTAGCAGATGAGGCTTACAGGCTCCTCCACCTGGACAGGAAAATCCACAGAACAATACCTGGGTCCTAAGGTCTCCACGGTCTCTGCAGGCCCTGCCAGTAAGAAGAGTCCAGCACCTTTTTCATCGCCCACAGTTAAGAACAAGAGGGTCTCCTAGGAGGTAAGACAGGAAGGTGAATCCCAATACTTACATACGCAGTGTCAACCTCCTGTAAACCCTACTGTCTCAAGAACAGGTTATTTCCCCTAAATCACAAGGGACGTTCCTGATGTGTGATAATGGATCCCCTCCATTCTAGCCCACCAGGGCCAAGAAATGCTTTGAGTGACTATAGAACTTAGGTTAAACATTAAAGAAGCAGAAGGCTGCTGATCATGGCCAAGCATAAGATGTCTTTTGTGATCTGATTCCTACCACCTTTGCAGCCTTGGCCACCACGCAGCTCCCAGACACCGGCCCGCCCCTGTCTAAACCTTCTAAATCCTCCTGTCTGGTCATCTTCACTGCTTCTCTGTCAATGACCTATAAGCAGTCTTCAACATTCCTACCCCAGAGGTCTCCCACCCTTTCTTTGCTTCTAGCTTTTACTACCCTAGATTATAAATGATGACATATACCTGTCTCCCAGACTTGAGAATCAGTACTCTCTACACTGAAGAATTATGAAAAAAGCCTTGATCCAGCATGTTCCAAAAAGTCTTCTGGAGTAAATGAAAAAGAGACATCTGCAAATCACTAAACTCCAGACTGTTAAGACATTGAGGGTCAGCTGAAGTCAGAGACAAAATCTCCCAAAGGCCTAGCCAATGCCTGTATCTCTAAAATCAGGCCCATGGCACAGAAAAATCCAGATGTCTTGGAGGAGTTCCAGCTCTGATAAAAGCAGTTCAGAAGCCGGTAAATGTCACATTCCCAGAAAGGTCAATACCACAGACATAACTCAAACCTAAAACAGCATAGCTCAATACTGAATAATGGCCTGCAGTGGTGGAGTAGTTGTTAAGTCCACAGAGCACGTTCACGTACATCCCAAGGACCCAAGTTCAAGACCTGGGGCCAGAGAGAATAACCAAAATGAACAACTAAATAAAATAAAGTGCTTCCTCCTCTCTCTCCCTGCCTGCCTGTCTCTGCTTGCCATCATTCCTATCTGCATCTTTCTTTAACAAAAACAAGAAGAGTACGAAGTAAATTTCTACTCCCTAGTCCTCATGTGCTCCTGTGGAGGGACTTCAGCTAACCTAAGTCCCTCATACACATAGGTCTCTCCCCAGAGTGACAGATCTCATGCTTTTACCTCTGATCCAATCTCATTGGCAATGATATTCATGAACTCGGAATCACCCTCCTTCCTGAAACAAAAGAATACAGATATGAGTACATTGGAGTGGGAGCTTGGAAACGATAGGAAGCCCAGCTCCTCCTTGGGAGGCGGCCTCACTGCTGCCTGTCTATGTGAAGTACCAGACTCCCCATAGCAAAGAAGAGAGCGCCAGCCAGATATACTTCTCAGCCTCAGCAGTTTAGAACAAGCTTTGCCTTTGTTTCTGGCTCCTTTCAACAGGACTCACCTGTGGCGCGCCCTGTTGGCCGAGCCAAGGTCCCCGGTTCAATACACAGGGCAGGGGAAACAACTAATGAGGAAGAACTGAACAGACTAAATAAAGTGCTTCTTCTTTCTCTTTCTTCCTGCCTGCCTGTCTACTCACCTTCATTCCCCTCCTGCACCTTTCCTTTGAAAAAAAATAAATAAATAGGACTCACCAAGATAAGGGGAGATTGGTTAGATGGTGAAGGAGGTAAGGGAAGGTGCTAATGGAAGTTAGACTGTTGCCCCGAGAAGATGTTTGCATCAAAGTCAGGCAATCTGATATGTAACACATTTCTCTGGGTCTATTCAGTCTTAAGAGTAACAGTGAGTGACCTGCCTCTCTCTCTGAACCCCATCTAGGGAAGAGGCTGAGCCCTAGCCCCAAACCCTCTGCCTGTGTACTGCTCACCTGTGTAAGGCAACCACACCTCCCCAGTCTGGGCTGCTCCTGAGGCTGTGGGCAATGTGCACAGCCAGGTCTCTGAGCAGATTCAGGTTGTTCTGAAATAGAGGCCACAACTCAGCAGATAGGTGAACAGGATAACAAGAGAGAACATCCTTTTCCCTCCCATTTCACTCTCCCCTCCTCCCCCTGACAAAGCAGGTTGAGCAGAGGGGCTGAGTCCGGAGGGACTATTCCGGGCAGAGCCCTGGCCCTCTCCGCCATCTGTGGAGTGACTCACCTTCTGCAGGAGCTTGCTGGCGTTCTGCAGCTTTTTCACCGCTTCCACGTGATCCTCTGCCCCACACCTACAAGACAAAGGTCAGAGGAGGCCTGTCCAGCTTCTCAACCACCACATTTTGCCATGTATAATACGCACTTCTTTGCCTAAATTGGTGAGGGAAAAATAAGGATATGCATTTAACATGGGTAATACTAATTCGATATCTATGTAAATGTTTTTAATTCTTTTATTTCCTGTACCTTACATCTGCTCTTGTGTTTTGTAATTATTTGTTACATAAAATTTTTTGTACCAGCACGTCCTGGTGGAGTAGTGGCTTGGTCAGCTGCCATCAGACAAGAGTGCAGGCCACCTATATCCCAAGGACCCGGGTTCAAGACCTGGGGCCGGGATGAAAAACAAAATGAACAACTAAATAAAAATAAATAAAGTGCTTCTCCTCTCTCTTCCTGCCCGCCTGTCTCTGCCTGCCTTCATTCCTGCCTGCATCTTTCTTTAAAAAAAATTTTTTCTTGCACCATGTTAAAAATAAATGCTAAAAATGTTTTATAATACAGAAAACAAGCAACTAAATATAAACAAATAAAAATTTGAATTAAAAAATTAAAAGATTTCTTTTTCCCTGTAAGTTTGGGCCAAAAAAAGTGGGAGTATATTATACACAGCAAAATACGGTACTTTTGGTGTGGAGCTTAAATCAGGGATATCCTTCTCTATAGTGTGTATCCCTCCAAACAGGGATTGGGGAACATTACAAAGAGGCCTCTTAGTCAACTGGGGGAGAGGCCATAAAGAAAGAAACCATTTACATGCACCTATCCAAAGCACTTTATCATTTATGATTACATCTTACCCCCACAGATAAGTGATTATGTACTTTACAGAGGGCAAGGGGGTGGGAAAGGGGGTGTAAGCCCCAGAGTGTACAAGATCTTTAAAAGAGGAGACGTACTTAAGCAGACCGGTCAATATTTTTTCAATTCCATGACTTCTCTCCATCCACTTCAGCACTCGGTTCCCAGCCAGAAATATCAGGTTGGTTTTATTCTTTTTCCCCTTCTCAACGCCCAGAATTTTAATGACCTAAATGAGGCAGCGGGTAACACACACACATAAGCCACAGTGGGGCCCTACAGGTGGGAAATACACAGACCTCTCCCCAGCCATGAAGCAATAAAGGAGCGAATTCGCTTAGGACACTTCAACTGTCCCCCTCTACCACTTCCAAGCCGGTCGTGATCCCCGACTCTCCTGATGCCCTTTCTCTGAACCACTCAACAGCCCTTCCTCACCTACCTGAAGGTCACTGAGATTGCTCACATGGGTCCCACAGCACATGTTGGAATCAACGCTTTTAATGGTAACGACTCGGATGGGCCCTGCATGATCATCCGGCAACCCCCGGCCTCGGACCTGCATCCCAGGGAAGGAAGAAGGGCTGTCTGAACTTTGATGAGGGGCCCTCGGAGAGCCATTCCACAGAAGCCACCCCGCTGGCTCTCCCTCACCTGCTCCACTTCAGGATCATCCAGGCTCAGTTCTCGCACATTCACGGGCAACCGAGCTCTGATTTTCTCATTGACGCTCTGCTCAACGGCAGCTACCTGTTCTGCAGTCACGGAGGGGCTGTCCAGCTCAATCACACTTCGAAGTCGCCCTAACTCCCTGCCGAAAGAAACAGAGAACGCTTATCCAGCATCACAGGATGCTGAGGATGACACCAATAACCACCTAAGAAACTTCACAGTTTATAAAGAATGTTCATCTAAACTACATTATCTATTTCTCACAAGAATCCTGCAAGGTAAGGAATGTCGCATCCATTTGACAGATGAAGGGTAGTCAGGAACATGAGCAAGGTCATGTAGCCAAGAGTCACCCCTTAGGTCTTTGGCTCCAAATTCCATGTTCTTTCCTAAGCAAAGGCAGATACATCTTTTCTTTGTTTCCCCAACAAGAGAACACAGAAAATTCTGAACACTCCCCTTTCTTTTTTTCTCCTACTCTCTGACCCATTAATGGGAAAGGAGCTGCTGTCAGGGCGCTGTGGTTAGAATTATTATAGTTACTCTAACCTATAGGTACTTCTACTCACCAGGATGTTGTCTTCAGCCCAAAGAGATTGTCAGCAACTGCTGTGATGAGATGCTGCCCTGAGCAGAGAGATAAAAAGTCAGGAAAAGACTGAGAAGGGGAGATAGCTCCCCACAACGTTATCATCACAGGAACGCTCCTTGTTCAAGACCTGCCAGGCACTGTGTTAATACCTTAGAGGAATATTTTTGCGAAAACCCTTGGCATGCTGTAGTGGCCGAGGGAAAAAGGTCACCGGATATACTCCACATAGATCCCAAGGACGCAGGTTAGAGACCCGAGGCCTGGGGAACAACCAAGATGAACTGAATAAAATAAATAAATATTTCTTCCTCTTCTCTCTTCCTGCCTACATGCTTACTTGCCTTCATTCCTGCCAGAATCTTTCCTTTAAAAAAAAAAAATAGATAAGAAAATTCTCACAAGAATTCTGTAAGAGGCTTTATGATGCCATTTCACAGATGAGGAAATTGAAGCCCAAGGAGATCAAATAACTTAAACCAAACACAATTTATCAGAGGCAGGATCTGAATTCAAGTACTAAAGTACCCATTCATTCATTCAACTATCTATCAAGTGCTTACCACATGCAAAGAGAAGAGTTTGGCACTGATACAGCATTAACCCTGATTAATGACAATGAGCAGAAAGCAGTAATAGAAGAGGAGGAGAAGGAATTAACTGTAAAGGTAAAGGGAACAGGACAGAAAAAGGGGGATGCAAGATGTGTTCAAGAAATCAAGGAAGGTGTACCCTTGTGGCCCAGATGACTGAGCTGGCCGAGGTGTGGACCATGTAAAACACAAGGACCTGAGTTAAAGATGCAGGGCAGGGGTGGGAGAGCGAAATAAACAACTAAAGTGGTTCTTCCTCCTTCCTCTTCTCTCTTCCTCTGCCTGCCTTCTTCATTCCTACCTGCATTTCTTTTTTTTTTTTTTTAAATATGCACCCTGGTGGAGCAGCGGATGGGTCAACTGCCTTCAAAGGATGCAGGCCACATACCCCTGGGTTCGAGTAGTAGGCCTGGGGGGAACAACCAGTGTGAACAACTAAAATGGATAGAAAATAAAATGCTTGAATAAAAAAAAGACTGAGGGGAGACCAGCCAGGAGGCTACTACAGAGGTCCAGGGGAAAGACAATGAGAGCTGGGCCTAAAAAGACAATGTTCACAGTGGAAGGCAGCCAAGTCATAATTCAGGAATTTTTTTTTTTTTTCAAAGGAATGAGGGTAGGTCGGCAGCAGGCAGGAAGGAACAAAGAGGAGGAGGAAGCATCTTATTTATTTAGTTGTTCATTTTAGTTGTTCCTTCCAATCTCGGGTCATAAACCAAGATCCTTGGGCTGCATGTGCTCTGCACAGGCTTAACCCCTGGGCTTCCAGGGCATGCCTGACTTCCAGGATTTGAACACTGGCTGGATGCTGATGCTATGCACTAAACACAGAGAATGCTAATGAAAGGCCAGGTCTGGGGAGGGAATGATTTTTTTTATTCCATGTTGGACACTTGGGAGTTTAAGAAGCTTTTGAGACATCCAGATAAAGAAATCAAGTGGAAAGCTAGTAAGGATCAAATCCAGCAGTTCTTCTAATACTTCTTCTAATTATTCATATTGCTTTTATAACATTATCACATCCTGTCTGTATCAGAGCTGATTCTGAATATGCCTTCCAAAAGATTAACTCCTAGAGAGCCAACCACATCTCAATCATCACGGTGTCCTCACAACCTGACAACTGCCCCTCCTGTCCATGCCCCATCCCGCTCCACCTACCTGAATGCTGCTGCATGTGGTCAAACCTCCGTTCCCAGTCCACTCGGACCTGGACCTCACTCCCAGGGGTCAAGGGCATCTGTGTGAAATGATCAGCCTGGCCCCCCCGGCGGGTTACTTTCAGCACAGCAATGTCATTGATTGTACCCCGGTCATCAGGCTGGGGGTAAGAAATAAAGGTACTCAGTGGAAGGGTGCAGGCTTCATCCCTAACTCTTAAGATACAAAACCCTCTAGGGAAAAGAGACACACTCAGAATCTAAGATTTCCATAAGGGAGAAGAAGCAATACTAAGTAAGGTTGGTCTACTTTGTTACTTGAGGGGAATAGCTCTGTTCTCTTCACTCTGACCACCTATGTGTTTCATTCTTCAGAACAGAACAACCAAATTAGAACAGACACAGTAACAACAGCAGTGGAAATTTTAGTAAAACCCAAAGAAACTTAATCCACACTCTCATAGCCTTAGTTTAATTCTTATCTTCCAAGAGTCTCTAAAATGATCTGAATTTTCTTTTCTTTACTTCATCATCTGCAAAGCAACTAGAATTAGATCTCAAAATATTCATTCATTATAAAAAGTATCAAATGCCAAATGCTTACAAGACACTATGCCAGTCCAAGAATATCATATAAACAAGACATGGTCCTTCATGGAACTTAAGTGTTGGGAGAAGAATACAGAGAGGCAAACAGGTCATGACCTACAACATGCCATAACACGAAAAAGTACATTGTTCTAGAGGAACCCAAAGGAGAGATACCTAACAATCTTGGGGAATCAAGGAAAACTTCCTGGAAGAAGTGATGTGTAAAATAAGACCTTCTATGGAAAACTTCTATGGATTTCTTCAGCAGATCAGGAAACCTACATATTTAGGAAAATTACTGTAAATCATGGTAACAATGAAATAAAATTGGATCTTTCTATCAAGTTTACTAAACATGTTCTTTCATGTCACTTCTTTGCCTCTGTACCTCCATGGCTCACAAAAGCTTTCTAAATGAAGTCCACACACCTTAACACATCCTTCAAGGCCCTGTGAACTGGATCTCGCTTACTTTTCCAAAGTCATTACAGCCCAGCATCAATAATCAGCGTGTTTTCTCTTTGTAGTTAACTAGATTTGTCAGATTCTTTCATGCTACTTTCTGCTAGAAAAGTACCTTCCATAATGTCCACCTTTGATGCTATTAACCACCTCTTCTATGGCTATCTTGGACCTAATCCCTACCTCATGACAGCACTTGTGTTTTCCCTCTCCGTACTCCTGGAACTCCTCTCTCTCACCTGAACTCTCTCAGGAGAATCTTTCCCATTCCCTGTGGAACACTCTAAGCTAGCTGCTACCTCAAGGTCATCATACTTGCTGTTCTCTCCGCCTGGAAATATCTCTTTCCCTCCCGCTCCAGCACCGCCAGGTAACTGCAATGCTTCACCCCTCATTTCATTTAGGTCTCTACTGAAATAACTTGCTCCTCGCCTAGGAGAGCACTCCTTCACTGTCTTCCCCTCAAGCTTTAAACTTCCTTAACCATCTGGGGTACTACTTATCTATTCATGGCCATGTCTGTCTTCTCCTGTAAACATTCCATGTATTTAGAGACAGAGTCTTGCCCACCCCTTATCCTGAGAGTCTAAAACAACAGCTAGTATCTGTTAGGGCTAGACAAGTATCTGATGAAAGTCTGCTGAATGAGCAAATGACTTTAATGAACTTCCATTTGTATTCACAGGGGCCGGGCAGAAGGGCAGTACAGCATTTCCCACCCAAGCAGAAGGACGTCAGAGAAGCTTCTTGGGAGGGGGAGGGGGGTGGGGCTGAGGGGCGGGCTCGGTACCTGCCCGCCGCCCTCGGGGAAGAGCAGCGTGTCTTCCAGCACCACTTGGAAACCGCTCAGCACTTCCTTCTTGCCATTGCTTCCTTCGATCTGCAGCTCCGCGGGACGGCAGGAGACCACGGCGGTGGTGAACTGCGCAGACAGGGATGCGAGCGTAAGGCCCCACGCCAGCCCCCGGTACATCCCGATGAATCTATCTCGGCGCCCTCCTCTCCGCACCGCCCCGTCCCCTCCGCGGCACCAGAACCCTCGCCCAGCGGCCGCACCTCCCGAGCATAACTATCGCGCTGACACCGGAACGCCATGCCGGAATCTCCGACAACGCTTTAATCAACAGACACTGACGCGCCTGCGGGCGGACGGAGAGCGAAGTGGGACAATCCTCCGCGCATGCCGCGCGCCTCCGCGCAGAAGCGGAAGGTCAAAGAATGGGGTGTGGTTTAGACAAATTTATTGAAAACGCGACTGACGGACGTTTTGGGTGGTTTAGCTGTTGTTGTTAAGACTTTGGGGTTAAAAAAAAAATAGAAGACAAGACAACTTCTGTCTGAATGTATCAAGACACTTGGTTTAGTCCTATGTGACCCTAAGGATGTATTAATTCGGCCCCGCGGAATCCCGGCTGGGTGGAGGGGGGATGGTATGATTTTAAGACACAGCAGCCCAATAGAAATGCACGACACATTTTAGTAAGATTTAAATAAAATATCCAAAATATCATTTCATCGTGGTAATGGGTATTTAAAAAATACGTTTGTTTCGCCCCCAACACAATTTTCAAAACCGATTTTACACTTAGAGTTCATCCCAGATTGGACTAGCCACTTTTCAAGCCACAGGTGCTACTGAATTGAAGTGTAGATAAAAAGGTTAACGAATTAATCAATTCCCTAAAAGCTTAAATGGATTAAAAGTTAAAATTAACTTTCTGCTTTTTTAAACCAAGTAATAAAATCTTGAAGATTGCACAGATGTCTCAGAATGTAATTTCTCAGGTCTTACACAGTAATTCAGAGCATACCCCAAGTGCTATGTTATGCACTGTTTGAAACTAAGAAGCAACACCACATCATCAAACGTGTTATTACTTTTTTGAGAGGAGGAAGAAACATTTTAGTTGTTCATATTGGTTGTTCCCCAGGCCCCTGGTCTTGAACCTGGGACCTTGGGATGTATATGGGACTGCTCCCAGGGCGTACTAGACAACTAGGCCACCAGGGTATGCCCAATGTATTATTTATGAGCAATAAACACACGAAGTATGCAAAGACTATACGTAGCCTCATTAATTTAGGTCAGATTTTGCTGCTAAGTGAGTTTTGGTGTGGTTTCTGTTGTATTTTAAGGTGCAGAAAGGCAAGTTAGCAGGCAGGCAGGCAGGCAGGCAGGCAGGCAGGAAGAGAGAAGAGGAAGAAGCACTTTATTATTTAGTTGTTCACACTGGTTGTTCTCCCCAAGCCCAGGATGTGAACACGGGTCCTTGGGATATATGTGCACTGCACTCCCAGAAGCAGCTGAGCAAGCTGCTACTCCACCAGGGAACACCTAGTGTTATCTTTAAGTTGGTTTTCAAAATTGCGGATAAGGAAAATCCTATGAAAGTTCAAGTCCCAACTCCACCACCAATGTGAGTTCACACCTGTGCAGAACAGACCTACTTATAAAGTTGAAACAAAGTTCAAAAAATATTTTAATGATATAATATATAAATACTTCAAAAATTGTAAAGAATGGTATAAAATAGCTGTATTTGTATTACTAGTTTTTTTAAAGATTAAGGACTAATAGCAATAGCAAAATGGGAAAAGACATGGACAGAGCATATTAAATTTATTTGAATAAATTATATTTATTTTATTTATAAATATTTATACATTATATAAATTTTTAAAGTTTAATTTCTTTTAACAAATTTCAAAACTATAAATTCAAAGCAAAGTCTCAGTATGGTCATTTGTTGAAGTCACAGTCTCTGGTATACATTAGGCACTCACAAACTGTGGATAAACGGGGCAGCTGGTGAATTGAGGAGTAAACAGACATACGCATTAGCTAACATAACAATGAACTTTAAAAGTGGAAAGGGATTTCTGGAGTATAGGAAGCTGAGGATGGTAGTATTAACCATGTCGTGAAAGGCTGGCTTCTGCTCTGAAAAATCAGAGCAGAGATCTGAGCATGAAAAAGTCCTCCTGTGTGGTTGTAAGCCTACTCCCAACATCGGTCTTCTTCCGAACTCAATAATGACAGCCTGGATCACTGACACACGGCGTACCTTTGAAAGGACCTCTAGAAAGAGAAGCTTGTTTCTAAGAGAAAGAAGTACAAGAAGGAAAAAGACAACAGGTCCTAGAGATTTATTATAATCTTTGGATGCTGCTTGGACAATTGCTCTATCACACATGCTCAAATACTGAGAGCCCTGATGAGTGACCCCAACATAGAGATGAAGGCCAGTAGATAGGAAGTCAGAGCCCCACCTGTCCACTCTTCTGTCTAGCCATCTGATGCACCAGCCATCGTCAAATGCCTTGGAAGAGAAATAAATTATGAAAGGGAACCTTTAATCAGGACTTTGTAGAAAAGTTCACAGATCCCAAAGGACACTGGGATAGCGCCAAACATCTGGCAAAGACCCAGGCTGAGCTTCTCAGAGTGACTGCAAGAGAGCCAAAGCTACCTCCCCAGCTCTGCAGTCCCAGAGAGTTAATTACTTGCTGCATCCGCACTGTCAGAATCATCCTAGGGAAAAGAAAAAGACAAAGTAGAGTTTGCAAAGAGTAAACATTTGTGTTCACAATCACTGCTTTCTCCCTCCTGCTCTTCAAGTTTTCTTTGGGGGTTTTCTGATCACACAACCTCTTGGGAAGCTAATACAGAAGGATTTAAAACTTTGGATAATAAAAAGGCACTTGGACTCGATAAACTACACTATGTTGTGGATCATTTAATTCCAAAATTTTAGTAAGTGCTTCTGCTCCTTATAGCTGTAAAGATACTCAATAGAGATAGGTTTGCTCTAGGATGGTGAAGTAGAAGGAAGATGGAAGAGAGGAGGATATTGTTGGGGTTTTCTAAAGCCTGGAAAAGAACATTCAAACTCCTATATTAAATTCAGACTTGGCTAATAGGTACTGAGAACTATTGTGTACTAGGGATTGGGACAGGAGGTTTCTAGTACCCCGTTTTTAAGAACCAAAAGGAAACTGAAAAGTTAAGGAGCAGAATGTACTTACATCCAGGTCATCCATAGCAGGGGGAGGTTTCTTGTTGCTGACCTTCTTCAAAAGCTAGTGGGAAAAGAAAAGTCATCAAAAGAGATAAAAGAGGTGAGGAAAGAGCAACCTGCATGTTGATGAACCATTGGAGGAGAGTAGTCCCAGCCAGACATTACCTCATCTTTAAAGGCCCTACTATATCATAAGAATGAATTGGAGAAAAGTAAATTGATTCATTTTTCAAAGGACATTTAAACATACACACAGAGAACCCTTGTTACTAATCCAGACTGAGGTCTGTTAGTGTTTTTGCAACTTGAATAAATAGCAGCTGAAATTCTGAAACCAAATAATACATGGCTGGGTGCAATTTATTGGGAACCAGTGATTTGTTTATGATGTGAATTTTTAACTGGAGCTTCCCATGAAGTTGTCTGGTTTAGGAAACACACACATACACACACACATACACATACACACACACACACACACACACACACCACAGAAAACAAGAATTACAGGAAAAGTCCTTTTTTCTGATTTTTTTCAGATTTCATAAGTTTTTCAGAACTCAATTCTGTGAATAGCAACTGAAACTAAATATGAAATTTAATATAATCATGATTTCTCTCACCCCCTACTACATAAACAACACAAAATATGTAAAGAATATCAGCACCTATGAGTATTCTGCCTAGAGAGCTCACATGTCTTTGCCTGACCCTGATGACAACCCTCCAGAGAAGTGTGTGCACAGAGAGAGAGAGACAGAGATAGAGACAGAATAATTAAATGGGCAGAAAATAGGCATTACAGAGACCTGGTTTGGGGGTTCTCATAGGACCTTGCAGAGTGTGGAGTGCCCTGAAAACATGAGGCAGGGAAGTCTAGGGGAAAGGGCAGCTGGACTCGCTCACCTCTGCATAATGTTCCACCTGAGCAAGCTCCACCTCTTCGTCTCCTTCCCAGTCTCTCCAGTTATCAAAATCCACAGACAACCACACTGGCTGCAAGATGAAACAGGTTGCAGAGTCACAGGCTAGGAGGGCATTGACAGAAATACATAGAAGAGTGTGTGTGTGTGTGTGTAAGAGCAGGCTCTTGGGAAAGAGGGTTAATGGGCTACAGTCTTCACAACAGCACCCCTTTGTTTAACTTCCCTCCAGGTTGCCATGTCATCATCATTCATTCACATAGTTTCACCATGAACCCACTAAGTGCCAAGAACAATGCTAGTCATTGGAAGGGATAGAAAAGCATAGAAACCCTGCCATCCAGGAGCCTGATTACAAGGGCAATAACACCTTTGGAAAGATAACAGTGTCATAAAGCATCACAGGAGTCAAGCCACAAAAAACCCACAGGATACAAGATGATGGCTGCCAGGGGGGTTGGGAGGTTGGGGGTTTGGGAGGGCAGGGGAGAGGGAACAAGATGGCAGTAAAGGACACTAGAACCCTGATAATGGCTACATTGTGTAATAGCCATAAACTGAGAAACGAGTTCAACATCTTAGATAAGTATGGATTTATAAATAAAATAAATAATAATAAAAGCATTATATTACAAAACAAATTATAATACAGTGAAGAAAGTGTGGTGGGGGTTATATAGGAATTATTATGGGAATACAGAAAGGAGTATGGGAACCCAGGTTTCTTGGAGTAGCTGGGCCATGAAGGATGAAGGCTGGGTGAAGGTAGGAGTAGTGGAGGCTTTCGAGGGAGAAGACATGGCTGAGCATAGGCACAACAGTGAGAAATAGCTTAGTGTGTGAAAAAGGACTGCAAACAGTTTTCTGTGGCTGGAATATGAAGTTCAAGGCAGGGTCAGGGGATATAAACTACAGAAGGGAAGAATGACCAGGATTCTATGCTATGGTGCTTGGACTTCAATTCAAACAGCAAGAGTTACAAGCTTTAATGCCTGAGAGTCAGGGAGAGAAAGTTACCAAGAAAGCAGATCTTAAAAGTTCTCATCATAGGCACATCTCTGGGGCTCACCCGGCAAAGGTTCAGGCCATGTAAAGCCCATGGACCTAGGTTTAAAACCCGAAGCTAGTGGTAATTAGAAAAGAATAATAAAGTTCTCATCACAAGAAAAAAAAAATTGTAACTATGTATGATGATGGACGCTAACTAGATTTATTGTGATGATCATTCTGCAGTATATACAAATAGCAAATTATTATGCTATACACCTGAAACTATTAAGTTATATGTCGATTATACTTAAATAGGCCAGTCATGGTGAGCGATTGAATGCTGATGGGAAAAGAGACCAGGGTGAACCCAGACCTTACTTGAGTACATAAATAGAAAGCACGGGAGAAAGAGCAGACCACTACTCACCTTTATATCCTCCTTGGTGAGCCGAGGCCAGGCCACCATCTCCTTCCATTTCCTCACAAAGCAAGTAATGGAGCGCCCAGAGCGCTTATCCTGGGAGTCCTGCCAGAGAGAAAGCTTCATTCTTAGAGTCTGAGGCTTAGAATGAACTTCATTTCCCAGAGCAGCCTTTCCATGCAGACCTTGTGGTCCCACCCCATCCTTACCTTGCAGTTCACCTTGGCATAGAACTCAATCTCATTGTACAACTCCACTCCATCAGCATTCTTGCAGCTGAGGAGACAATGCAGCTGAGAGGCAGGCGGCTGAGTGTGGGGGCATAAAGAGAAGGTTAAGGTTCCTGGGAAGTCAGGCCCTCCGGAGGAGAGGATTGTTACCTGAACACAATGCGGTGGTCTTCGATGATCACACGGACGTCGGTGCTGTCCTCAACACAGAATTCCATAAACACATACTTGGGCCTGTCATACCACAGGGTCCGGGCATGCTGCCTGGAGAGGAGTGGAGTTGGGGCTTCATAGGGGTGGGAGAGGGGAAACTGAGGGCATTTGGGAAAGGAGGGAGAAATATAGGGAAGTTTTATGCTATAGCTCTGACAAAGTGGAGCTAAATGAAACAGAAGTGATGGATGGGGTGTGACAGGAGTGGGTGTGCGGCGAGGGCGAAACCAGGGAGAATGGAAAGTGCAACTGGGGAGGTGGGGCGTTCTGAAGAAGTCTCAGGTCACACTTCCCCTAAACAAACCAAAGCTATTGAGATCTGAGTTTGGGGGTTCTCATGGGACCTCAAAGACCCTGGGCGCCCTGAAAACGTAGGCAGGAAATCCCCAGCGTAAAGTCGGCTGGAAACACTCACCGTGCCATGGCGGCTCTAAGTCCTTTGGCATTTAGAGCTAAGAGGCTGGAGTCGCTATCTTTAGATTCTGGGGACGCCCCCAGCAGCTGCCTCTCCTTATATGGTCCGGAAAGTGTTGAGAGGAAGCGGGTACGCAGCCGAAGTAACCGCACTTGGGAGAGACTCTCTAAAAGCATAATCCCTGCAATCCTTCAGACCTCTGGGGTCTACAGAAATGTGCAGATTAGGAAGAGGATGCACCAGCAGGGTCGGGGACAAGAGCTATACTAGACGCCATAAGAACGGAACCTCCGACTTGTCCCGGGCTTCATTCATCTGTTTCTTTGAGTACATTTAGTGCCTGACTCAAAATTGGCGCTGAATAAAATGTACCAGCCTGAATTAAATCCACCGGGAAGGTCCAGCCTCGGTGACGTCTGAACTCAGAAACATATAAACCCCGCCCACCCGCTCCTCGGGCTTCCCAGGCAGCGCTCCGTTGCCATGGCAGCAAGGGGGCGCGGCTGACGTACGGTGGCGTTTCCGGGAAGATGGCGACTGTCGAGGCAGCTGCGGAGCCGGTAACGGTGGTGGCGTCCGTTGTGCCAAAGGCAAAAGACGAAGAGGAGGAAGAGGAGTCGCTGCCACCGTGCGAGGCGGTGCGCTGGGCCCCGGTGGGGGCAGTGGCGGAAGCCGGGCCTGCGTTCTCGGAAGCGGCGGTGGCCGAGGATGCCGGCGAGGCCCCGGGGTCCCCGCCGGATTCGCCAGGTCGGACGCTGCGGCGGCTGCGGGCCGAGCGCCGGCGTCTGGACTCGGCGCTGCTTGCGTTGTCCTCGCACTTCGCGCAGGTGCAGTTCCGCCTACGCCAGGTGGTGCGGGGAGCCCCCGCAGAGCAGCAGCGCCTCCTGCGCGAGCTCGAGGACTTCGCCTTCCGGGGCTGTCCTCACGTCTTGGGTTATGAGGGACCCGAAGACCCCGCCAGCGCCGAGGGCGACGGGTTGCCGGGCCACCGGCCATGGTTGCGGGGCGAGGACCAGGTGAGCAGCTGGGGCCGGGTCCCCAGGGATGTGGAACTAGGGGATCTAGGTGGGGAGCGATATTGAAGAGGACGAAGGGAAAAGTGGGAGACGCGGGTCAGTCGGGGGTGAATACGCGCCTCTGAGACCAGGAAACTGGAGACAGGTGTACCGGTCCTGCAGAAGGGCATGAGGACCGAGTGGTCTAGCGATCTGCTGGTGAGAGGAGAGGTGTAGGTATGATGGCGTGAGAGGCAGAGGACCGGTGAGCGGAGAGAATATTAAGTCAGCAGAGCACGGGAGCATTTTTTTGTCCCGTCAGAAGGTACCTAAATCCAGAATAAATTTGCTGATAGAATACCCTGACCCTGAGGATTGGGAATATTGGCAAGTGAATTGGAGTCCATGGAAATCTGATCCCTGTATGTGCTTTCCTGGAATCTAGCAAGAGTCGACTCTTTAGACTCTCTTGTTTGGTTGAAAGAGACACAACTATTATGAATTTCCTAATGTTAATAGTTTCAAACTCCTCCATACTGCTTAATAACTCAGTCTTCTAAATGCGATCCCTTTAATAATTGTGACAGGATCCATTCAGTTAGCCTGCACTGAGAAGTAATGAGATTCTATAACCATATCAGAGGAACACTTCCTCTTTGAAGCAATTTGCTGTCTTTTCTCCACCTTTTTTTCCCCCAAGTAACAACTCACATGTGACTTTCTTCCCATTTAGATTGGTTTTAACCAAGAATATTCATCAGTAGCAGATACTTACTTGTTTCTTTTAATCTGAAATGTTTCCAGTGCAGTCCTGTGTTCCCTGTTCCACCCTTCTGTCCAAGAACACACAGCTCCTTACAGAAAGAATAGCCACTTCAAATTCTCAGGCTTTTAAGGAATAGAAAGATAAAATTACTCTGGCCAGGCTCTGTTCAGGATTGGAGATAAATAACTAAAATTTCTGTGTGGATGTGGTACTCTTTTGGTAGTTCATTTGCACTTTCAGAAACAATACAATATAAAAAAAGGAAAAAAGTATACTGTTGAAAATACTTAGTAAGCAGCTGTGTTCCTGTATGCATATATTGACACATGGACAGTTAGTGCCAAAGTCGGCAACATATCTGAACCAAATGATTTACTTATTATCAGTTCCAAGTATTGTTAAACCAGTATTCAATCTGAATTATACTGGAAATTGTTTCTACTATTTCTACCTTCCCCAGAGTTCATTGTTCTCTCCTATGAAACTTGTTTGCCCACACACCAGTAGACAGCATAATGGAGCTACCATAGCAGGTGACAGCTCAACAGACATAGTCATGAAAATGGAGTCAGGATTTATGTTTGTTTTCTTCCTTGACTTCATAAAGTTGGGGTACCATGAAAACAAAAATAAAGTATCCCCAGTTCTTTCTCCTTGGTCTTATTAGACAATTTCCTCCAGTCGTAGTTCTTTCTTTAGAATAAGTCTTTCCATACCTGATTCATTAGCATATCACAAATGTATATTGGGCATGTACCCTGTGCCAGACACTATTGTAGCCACTAGGGGTACAAACTCAAGGCCCTTGGCCTTAAGGATTTCATAGACGAAGGAGACAGAATCCTAAGCAAGTAGTTATAAAGTGACCTGAGCTACAGAGTAGAAGTGTGTACAAAATACAGAGAAGAATATGGTCAGTTCTGCCTGACGAAATCAGGGAAGTCTCTTAAAGAATAACTTGGCCTTCAAGCAGAGGGAGAGGGACAGGATTCTAAGAAAATACTACAATACTCAGATGGGTTTAGCAAGGGAGTATCTGGAGAAAATGCTGTTTTTATGTTGAACCCTTAAGGCTAAATCAAAAGGATTGCTTTTAACATAGTTTGAACAAAAGGTTAATTTTTGTTTTTCATTTATTCCCTCTCATGCCTTACTTCTGGAGGGCTTGGTAAGTATCATTTATCATTTCTTTTTTCTTTTTTGAAGGAAAGGTACAGACAGGTGGGAAGAGAGAGGAGGAAGAAGTATCTGTTTTGTTGTTTATCTTGGTTGTCATGTCACACACCCACCCCACCCTGCCCCCTGCCCTGTGACATGATCCTAGGTCCTTGGGACGTATATGACTTGTGCTGGCCGCAGGCAGAGGACCTCACAGCTAAACTACGAGGTTGCAACTATAGTAAAATTTGATATTCTATAGGCTTCTGCTTTAAAAGGTAGCCTTACACCTGCCAAAGATTTAATAGTTATGCTTTTCTTTTGTTTTTGATACTCAAGAAAAGCAAAGAAGAACCAGTGAGAATACGTTGTCAAAACTGTATTTCCCTAAAGGGTATAAAATGCAGAAACTACCTGGTGACCATTAATGGGAAAAAGAGTCACGGGTCAGGGAAGCTTACTTCTTCACCCCAGTTACTTGGGTTTCGATTTTTTTTTTTTTCATTGCCCCAGGCACTTGAATTTATTCTTTTGATTTTGCAGAAGTCTGTAATAAATAGGATGGGCTTTGAACCTTATGAATTGGTTATGAGTTATAAAACCTTTCTCCACACCCCTATCTCTAGATTATCTTAGAAAATTTAGCTGCAGAAAGTTTTTAGGAGTTGTCCTGCGGTAATTGACCATGGAGAATGACATGTTTAATCCCTATGAGGCTAAGTTGTCTCAGTCCTAACTAGACCTTTGTGGAAAAAAAGCAGTCTTCACAAAAGGCCTCATTGTAGTCATATTCTGTTTCCAATAAGGAACAAATACTTTCTTAAAACACACATCAAGTGAATTGCCCTGGATGAACTATTCTTTTTTTTTTTAACATGTCTTATGAACTCTGTATATATTTGGAATATTTGTAAACATTTACTATTTTACTAGTCATTATTGGCTTGAGAAGATTATTCATGTGTCCTGAATGTTCCTTTTCTTACAAAATAGAACTAATTATTTTCTTGTCTTAGAGTGAACAAGAGAAACGGGTACGGCTAGAAACTCAAAGAGAGAAACAGAAGGAACTGATACTACAGCTTAAAACCCAGCTAGATGATCTGGAAACATTTGCTTATCAAGAAGGCAGTTATGACTCCCTGCCACAGTCTGTGGTCTTGGAAAGACAGCGGGTAAGCAGACATCAGTGGCGCCTCCCCCGCTGCCTGAGGTTACCTTATCCCGTCCAGTGGACATGGGGCCCTTCTTCCTGAACTTGCTTGCCCTTGAGAATCCCATTGCTGGCTCAAATCTAAGGGAAATTTTGCTTTTACACGGCACCAATTTTTATTCACACATGGAAACACATCTTCTAAAGTTTTATGATAGAATGAGCTTTCTTTTTGGTGGTTGTTATCAAGAATAATAGTAGTGATATATAATAATAATAATAAAAAGAATTTCTTTCATACAGTATAGACTAGTTCTTTTCTGCCACCCACCAAGAGCTTATACACATTCCAGGAATTCACACTGACTTTAATATAGCCATGTACTGTCTAACGAACAGCAGGGATCCGTTTGCAAAATGCAGTGTTAGGGGATTTTAGTATTGTGCAAACATCATAAAGTATAATTACACAAATCTGGATGGAATAGCCTACTTCACACCTAGACTGTGTGGTAGAACCTGTTGGGAGCACCATCATGAATGCAATCTGTTGACTGAAACATCCTTAACTGTACATCCTGACTGTACTGTATTTTTGAAGCAACACCTGAGCTGACAGGTAAATCCTAGTAGAAATACAATTACAGTCTCCCCTATGTGTTTGTCTTTTTGTGATGTAGCTTTTTTTCTGACTCGATTACCTGGATTTCAAATAGTTCTAATGATGTGAGGGAGATATTTTGGTTGTAATATCCCTTGACTTTCTATAGAATTTTTTCTTCAGTTGCTTCGAGTAGGGCAAGAAGTGATGAGAAGGACCAGAGACTAAGAAAAATCAGGGTTTACTCTCTTGAGAGAAGCTAAGTATGAGGCTTTCTGGATCATCAGCCACTTTTTGTTTATGGAATTTTTTTTTTTTTTTTTTTTTTTTTAAGAAGAAGGAAGGGAGGGAGAAGAGGAAGAAGCATTTAAGGAAGAAAGGAAAAAGCTTTTATTATTTAGTTTTTCGCCCCGACTCTGGGTTGCAAGACTGGTCCTTGGGCTCTGTGGTCCACATAGCAGCATCTCAGCCGCCTGAAGTGCACGTCCACTTGAGCCACTTTGGATCATCCACACTGTTGTTCTGCGTGGAAGTTTCTGGCCTAGTGGAGAGCGCCATTCCTGTTAGAGAGCAGACAAGGGCTCTTATCACTCCCAGAGAAGTGAGACTCTGTCCTCACCTGATGAGCAGTTCCATCGTTTTCCCTCACACCTCTGGGGAGTGCTGTGTGTCCTCAGTCCCAGGGCAGCAGGCATTAAGATCCTCCTTCCTAACCCACCCTCTCCATGAAAATTTCAAAGGGAGTGCTCGTTGCTTGTGGTCTCAATAGGTGGTTATAGATGAACTCATAAAAAAGCTGGACATGAACCTGAATGAGGACCTCAGCTCCCTGTCCACTGAAGAGCTTCGGCAGCGTGTGGATGCAGCCGTGGCGCAGATCGTCAACCCCGCCCGAGTGAAGGAGCAGCTGGTGGAGCAGCTGAAAACTCAGATCCGAGACCTCGAGATGTTCATTAGTTTCATTCAAGGTTAGCAGAGGGGATGGACAGTCTTCTTAATTATATGTACTCTGAATACTAATACCTGAAGGGTTGATACACAGTATGGGAGCAAGCATGATAGTGGAAAAAGCATGAATTTTTCAAGCCAAATAATTAAACTCCTAGCTCTGCTACATACTGACTTGAGCAGGTTACTAAGCTCTAGGTCCTACTCTCCTCATCTATAAAATGATGGTTCATGTTTCATTCACATAGCAAATACTTATTGAGCTAGCAACTATATGCTGGTTACAGTTACACATACTATTTATAAAAGCCTTGTCAAATGTAGGCACTAGTAAATATTATTTTTTCCTTGGAAAGTCTGCCATAAAGGGGTTAAATAGCTTCTTTGTAACTGCTGATTACAGATGAAGTAGGAGGCACCTTGCCTACAGAGAGCGGGCACTGTGAGTGCAGAGCCAGCGGGAAGACAGACAACGGCCCCGCCAGAACTGGCAGCAGCAGACTGCCTCCAGGAAACAGCAAAAGTAAGTTCCACTTCCAGTCGGGACATGATGAGTGAATGGGAAATGCTATCAGTCTGGGATTTCTTTGGGGGATGATTTTCACAATTCTATGAATATACTAAGCTTTTCCTATGGCTCAGACTGAGACGACTGGGGTGTGGACCACGTAAAGTCTAAGGACCCATGTTTCTGAGCCAGGGTGGGTATGGAGAAAAATAAAGCAGCTAAATAATTTTTTAAATGCTTCTTCCTCCTCTACCTACCTTCCTTCTTTAAAAAAACAAGGCAAAAACTCTGAACTGTATACTTTAAATGGATGAATTATATAATATGAGAATTCTATCTTAATACAACTGTTACTAACCCCAAAGAAATCACCATCCTAGGTGGTTCTTGACTCAGGTGGGACCCATACTCTGTCGGTCTGAAGCAAGACCTGACCTCACCTTTTGACTTATTGAAGGTGCTTCTTCATTCTTACGTTTTCTCGCTGATGAGTCATTGTGTCTCCTGAACAGTGAAGGAGGAAGATGCGAAGAGAGTGCGGGAGACGGGGCTGCACCTGATGCGGCGAGCGCTAGCAGTGCTGCAGATCTTCGCTGTGAGCCAGTTTGGTTGTGCCACCGGCCAGATCCCACAGACCCTGTGGCAGAGGGACCAGGCTGACAGGGACTACTCTCCCCTACTGAAGCGGCTGGAGGTATCTGTGGACAGAGTGAAGCAGCTAGCTCTGAGGCAACAGCCGCACGAGCACGTCATCACCTCTGCCAACCTTCAGGAACTCTGTCTAGGAGGCAAAGATGAGCTGACCACGGCTGTGCGGAAGGAGCTAACAGTGGCCATCCGGGACCTGCTGGCCCATGGACTGTACGCAGCCTCACCCGGGATGAGCCTGGTCATGGCCCCCATTGCTTGCTTGCTGCCAACTTTCTCCTCGGCCCCAGAAGCCATGCACCCCTGGGAGCTCTTTGTAAAGTACTACCATGCTAAGAACGGCCGCGCTTATGTGGAATCCCCAGCCCGGAAGCTCTCCCAGGCCTTCGCCCTGCCTGTTCTGGGAGGCACTGCAGTGACCCCCAAGCAGAGCCTGCTGACGGCCATTCACATGGTGCTGACAGAGCACGACCCTTTTAAGCGAAGTGCAGACTCAGAGTTAAAGGCCTTGGTGTGCATGGCACTGAACGAGCAGCGTCTCGTGTCCTGGGTGAACCTCATCTGCAAGTCAGGGTCACTCATCGAGCCCCACTACCAGCCCTGGAGCTACATGGCGCACACGGGCTTTGAGAGCGCGCTCAACCTGCTCAGTCGGCTCAGCAGCCTCAAATTCAGCCTCCCTGTAGATCTGGCTGTGCGCCAGCTCAAGAACATCAAAGATGCCTTTTGATAAAAATGTTCTGACCCTAGATCACCTTGCTCAGGACGGAGAGGGTTAGTGCTCTAGGCTAGGAGCAAGAGTAGGAGAGGGGTTAAAGGGGTTAAAGACATTTCCTTAGCCAAATGATTGCAAAGTCTATTTTCCCCACCACCTTAGCATCTCAGAAACACACGCTGAAGATCCTCTTGTTAAAAGGTTTTGGTGCCCCCACTGTGGCTCGGTGGCTAAGGTGCAGGCCACGTAAAGTCCAAGGACCTAGGTTCAAGACCCCGGGCAGGGGGAAGGGAAAAACGGAGAGGTTTCACCCTGGATGTAGCCACAGTGTGCTTGTGGACACATATGTTTGGGCCTATGTTAAATCAGTCGTGGCACACGGTTAATGCACCAGCTCATCGTGCCATATTGGATTTTTTTTTTTAAGCTAGCATTTATTGAAAACATTACTTTTTAGGCACTGCATAATACTTTACATATATTTTCACTTAATAGCTTTGTCAAGTGAAAACAATCACTTATTAAATAATAAAGCTGAAGTTCAAGGAGGTTATTTAATTTTCCTTTGGTCACCAGCTAGTAAATGACTGGGGCAGGAATCTTACCCCTGTTCTGAATTACATGCTAACACACAACCCTGTCATCTTTTTTGTTTTGTTTTGTTATACATAGTGATTCACTGAGTTTTTTCTAGGCGGCACTTATCATATGATAAAGTGTATCAGACTATTAGATTTGGAATTATTTAGAAAATATAAACTAACTTTTTAAATTTTAAGTGAATTTGGCATTATTTTAATTAGATAAAGGCCATGTCAAAGCAAGAGTCATCAGGGATGGTCTTTTGTGGAAAAGGTAATGGTTTTGGAGTCGGTGGGTCTGGACTCAAATCCATTTCATCACTTATTAACTTGTATATCTCAAGCAAGTTTCTTTTCTTCCCATACTTCACATCTATAAAATGAGACTTCTTACCCACATGTGTACAAAGCATGATGTAGGAATTCCATAAACAATGACAAATGCTTTTATAGATTTAAGTACAGTTAACCATTGAGTTGGAAACAGAAGCATTGAACTAGTGCTTTCTTCATCAAAAACCACATTGGATTTTTAAAAAACCCTGTCACTAACCATTTTATTTATGGCAGTGAATGTCAACATGAGTAAGTTGTTCTTGGAAGACATTCAACTTGAGGCTTCTGTTATTTCAGAGCCATCTTTCTTCACTTGAAGGAGGTTTGAGAGAGTCCTAGGGCCAGAATTTAAATTCCTTTTATGAATACGATGCCCTTCTTCCTAACCCCAAAGGCAGTGGAAGCTGTATCTGTTCCATAGCTGCTCCAAAACTAGGAATGTCCAAGAACAGGACTTCAAAGGGAGTCAATCACAAGTTGATTTTAATATATGCCCTTTTTCATGTAGAAGAAAGAACTGAAATCTGTTCCCGACAAGACGGTCCTCTTCTCTCACGGCACAGACAATGGTCCTGGTTTTGGAGCTGGTCGTTGAGGAGGAAGGACCTCCTGGCATAACCTCTGGCAAGTGACTTTTCCTCTGTGTGCCTCCCAAGGAGACTCTAATACAGTCTTCTCAGAAGTAAATGCATTCAAGGTACACTCCTTAGAGAATCCTTGCCTCCCAAGTCAAGTGTGGACAGGAACACACGTCGGTAACCAGCAGCAGCTCCTCCCAGGGTTGTGACTCACAGCACTTGTCCTGGAGCCTGCAAGATGGAAGCGGTCTGAGGATGCACTGGGTACTATGTTGGGCGTACGAACTGTGGCAGATCGCTGTCAACAAAGGACTGAGCATTTCCTCGTACACTCTAGACTGGTCCTATTTGATCTTTAGGATTGTAACCATTTTTTTTGTATTTGTCATTCAGCTTCCATACTGCTCCCAAACTGACCAAAGATGGGTGGTGTATCACTTTCTGGAAAACCAAATGGTCTCCCAACACTACTGATTCAGAATTGTTTTATGTATTAAATTGCCAGTTGCACTTTGTGTCTGCACTGTTATGTAGTGCATTTTAACTTAATTTTTTCAGCAATGTGTTATTTAAGACGTATTATTGATCGTTCATTAGAATTGATCCTTCTGTGTGAAACAGGTTAGGTGTCAAGTGTTGTGAAAAATTATGTAACTGTGGTTGCCAATAAAATCATAGTATTTTGTGTAGCTTCCCTGCAAAGACCTTAGAGACCCTTGGCTTCAGTTTAAAAGTCTGCACATAATCAGCCCATCTGATCCAGATCCTTATTTCTTTGAGTGATGCCTGGCTCCTGATCTTTCAGTGTCTTCTCTACCCTCTGCCCTGAATCAACTCAGCTTTAGTGGTGATCTTTTCCCCTGAACAAATTCACTGAAAAGTGCTTTGGCATTATCACCCCACCTCATCCAGGCCTGCAGTCCCATCTCCACAGCAGGTCACACCACACATGCCACTTAGGGAACTGGTACTTATTCATTTGATTATCACTTAGGTAGAGTGATAAACAGCTATAGCCATAAGGAATAGCCCTAGAGCACCACAGCATTATTATTTTTTATTCCTCACAAAAACTGATTTGTATTAAGACTTTACAAGCATCACGGGAAGCATATTTGTTTCTGTCATCCTAATTTAATTCTTGCTAATACGGCAGGACAATATCCCTGTTTTATAACTGGAGAAACTGAACTGCAGAGAGGTTCAATGTTTCGTCCAGGTTTATATGATGGAAAAGCTGGCATTTGAACTCAAGTTGCCAGAATCCAAATCCTGTGCTCTTTGTTATCATTTTACTTCATTATATCTTGGTGCTTCTAGAGCTTTTATTCCTCTCCTTTACCCACCTCATTCCACCATCCCTTAGGGAGGACAACGTATGTTCTACACATCTCCCACAAATTTTAGCTGCCAGTGAAGTAGACCACAGGGAGATATGCAGACAGCCATTGCTCAGCAAATTCTTCATGAAACTAAATATGTGTAGAGACTGAGTCCTACATGCCTGCATTCTGATAGCTGCTAATCACAAATACCATCCGCACTATAACAGGGCAGTTACCCTTCACTGGGAGTGAGGTAGGCAGGACAAGAGAAGAGGAGGGACGGTCATTCCAGGGTCAAGGAAATGCTAGAATGAAACTCAGCCATAGATACATATTCAATGACAGCGCTGGGTCTCTTGTACAAGTGTGATCTGCAAGCCATGTTTTCTAAGACGCTCTTCATTCATTTGTCCTTGGGCACCTACCAATTGCTTGAGCCAAAATATATGCTGAAGAGATGAGGAAAATGTACTCCCTGCCCTTGGGGAATATATAATCTAGTGAAGGAAATGCCAAACCAGTTTGAGATGTGGGTGGTTAAAACACAAGTTGCTGGGTCTCAAAGTTTCTAATTCCGTGGCTCTGGGGTGGGACATAATAATTTGTATTTTTACCAAGTTTTCATGCTTCTTATGATGACGTTGCTGGTCTGGAGATCACACATAGAACCAGTAATCCAAACACTACTCTCTGATGAGGGTAAGTACAGACCGGGTTACTGAGAGAACACAGTGAAGGAAGAGATTAATTCTGTCTGGAATTTGGGAGTAGCCTTGAGGGACAGATAGGATTTCGCATGGCTAAGTGGAGAAGAAGAAGAAAGACACTGGGAACAACCTAAGTTAAGACCCCAAGGCTGAATAGAGGTTAGGACTTTGAGTAGTTGAGCTGGCTAGAACCCAAGGGCTCTGTGTGAAGGGTGTGGAGGAATCAGGAACTGAGGCTGAAGGTAACTAGAAAGGAGTGAGAATTCAACTTTTAGTGCAGAGTCAGTGAAGGAGTTCAAGAAGATAAGTAAATAGTGAACTTTAGATTTGTATTTAGAGGTGTGCCCTGGTGGTGCTAAGTTAGTGGTTGGAGCATTGACTATGTACAGCCTTAGGACCTGGGGTCCCACCCAAGACCTGAAGAACAACCAAATAAAGTGCTTCCTCCTCTCCCTTTCTCCCTCCTTTCTCCTCCGTCCCTTAAATTTGTTGGAAGAGTTGTGTTTACAGTGCACGCCGATGGAATAGTGATTGAGCACACTCCACATACCACAAGGTTCCCAGTTCAGGTCCTGGACTGGGGAGAACAATGAAGATGAACAACTAAATAAAATTTATTTCTTCCTTCCTGCCTTGTCTTGCCTTCATTCCTGACTGCACCTTTCCTGTATTAAAAAAAAAAAAAAAAAAAAAGTTGTATTTAGAGAAGTTTCTCAAAATAATATCTATCATGTATATGGTCTACTCCAGAATGAAATGGGAATATCTTGGGTTGGAGATGCATCATTAATAAGTATCCCAAGCAAATTTGACCCACACAAAAATTTGAGCTGAAACTGGAGAAGAATAAGAACCAAGGCTGCATCAGTTAGTGAGAAAAGACAGAAAAGAAGATTTAAAAGATCTAAGACAAAATTCACATAATTTAGTGCATTTAGTGATTTGAACAGTTAGTATGTGAGAAGAGTCCAGGTCAATTATAAGATGTTACCATCTAGTTTCTATTTTCCAAGACAAACAACAAAAGAGGCAGAAGCAGATAAGGAGACTGGACAAAGACCAGGGAGGTAGAAATGAACAGGGTACTGCGGTGTTTGGAAGAGCACCAGGTTGAGAATGGGGAGACCTTGCTCTGTGCTACCAACTCTGACTTTACTGCTCTAGAACTGTGCACTTATCTTCGAGAGCTTGGAGTAGATGAACTCTGAATTCGCTTCCAGTTGTCAAATGTTACATTCCAAATTAAAGCAGAATATATTATAACTGAATATAGAAATATAAGTCCGTAATTATGGCAATATCCATTGGAATGGGATTTCTGAGAGCTGCAGGGAAAACTGGTCCCTGGAAAGCCTAAAGAAGAGAGTTGACAAAACACTTGACTTTGCCAACCCCTGCCAAAATCTTGCCCAAGACCAATTCTGTAGGTTCTTCAATGCTCATATGAGCAAAAATTAGTTTTTCTTGAACTCAGCACACAGCTAAGGAACCATCTAAAAACAGTCTTACACCTAACAGTGCACACAATATGCACTAATAAATGGCCTATTTTGTTCCCTGAGTCTGCAAGCAAAAAGATAAACTGCAGATTGTGTCCCCCTCCTAGCGCCAGAGAAGGGAACTACAACAAAGTGGGCAGCGGAGCAGCTGCGTCAAAACACTGCGCAGACGAGAGCTCTTTGCGCCTCCATCCGCAGCCGGCGACCGGACTCCTTTGCTGTCGTCCACTGCTGAGAAGCTGCTAATAAAGTTTGATTTGAACACATGAGCTTCCAGGACTTGTTTTCCGCTCAAGAGCTACATCCGCCAGGAACACAAATCCTGAGCGTCACTCTACAAGCGCGGTGAGACGGCAGGGGCGGATCCGGAAGTGATGTCACCTCCCCCGAGGTGAAAGGTTAGCGGAAGTGTTCTGCCTTCCTTTCTGCTCTAGGCCCGAGTGGGTGCTGTCGGTGAGTACGAGACTTGATCAGGGTCTTCCAATCTGCCGCCATCCGCGGCCTATTTGTCAGATTGCGGCCCGGCACTAGGTGCTTTCAGTTCCTCGGTCTCTGGCGGCTTTGTCGTGCGTCCTGTCCTGTGAGCAAGGTCCGCTGGGGACCTGGGCCAAGGCGGCTGTAAACGCTGTCTGAAGTTCCGCGCCCACAGCCTGGTGTGGCGATCAGGAGTCGGCTCAGGGGGGCCTTGACGCCAGTAATTTCTCAGCAGCCTTTTCTCCTCCATCTCTGCAGACATGGGCAAGTTCATGAAACCCGGGAAGGTGGTGCTGGTGCTGGCCGGACGCTACTCCGGACGCAAAGCGGTCATCGTGAAGGTGCCGATCTCGCAAACCTCCGCGTCCTGCGAATCGGGCGGGTTTCAAAGGGCTGATAAGCAAGTTTCGGGGCTTTAGCAAGTGAGCATTGCGGGTGGGATGAATGCATGCGGCCATTTGAGAAGAAGATGCAAAATTAAAACAAACGTGAGCTGAAGACACATAACACGACTCCTATCACAGAGGCTTTAAATGATAATAGTGGCCAGCGTTTATTGAAAGCTTGCTGGGTGCCTGGCACTGCCTTGAAGTAGTTGTCATATCTGATCTTTGCAGTAGTAACCATAGGGGTTTCATTTACTGCTGAGGTTAAGTGCTGCCGCTAAATTCTTTAAAAAGGAAAATCAAATACAGTCAAAATGAACACTTACCCTGGTCTAGCCCTTCACTGTCGCCTGCTCCAAAGCCCCTTGATGTCTGCCTGAGGTCTGGCCACGAACACCCCCGCTTTGGGCTGTTATGGGGACCCTTAGGTACCCCTGATTCCTCCTCTGCATCTACCTGATACTGTTATCGGGATTAGGCTGCCGGTTCTGGAACCTGCCTTTCCCCCTTGTAGGAGTACAATAATGGGGGAAGTTAAGAAATGTCCTAAGAAACCAGTACTTGGTCTATAACAAGTGCTCCATAAATGTTAACAATTGTTTGTTTTATGTTTTTTTAATCTTCCCAGGAGCCTTTTCAGGTTCTTCCTGGTGAGAATGAGTACCCTCCACCAGGGCCTAATTAAACCCCGAGTTAATAACATTCTTCCTCATTCAGAACATTGATGATGGCACCTCAGACCGCCCCTACAGCCATGCACTGGTGGCTGGAATTGACCGCTATCCCCGCAAAGTGACCGCTGCCATGGGTAAGAAGAAAATCGCCAAGAGGTCAAAGATCAAGTCTTTTGTGAAAGTTTATAACTACAACCACCTCATGCCCACAAGGTGAGCGTTTCAAAACCAGCAATGAAAGTGACTTTTTTTTTTCCTGGAAAACTGCCCTGCTGAATCAAGTGCTTCCTCCTCCTCTTTCCTTCCTTCCTTAAAATACTTCTCCCTTCTTTCCCTGTCTGAAGAAGTTTCTTTCATTTGTTTCCTTGCATAGTAAACATTGCACACAGTGTAGCCTGCCCTCTTTTTATGGTTCCCCTCTCCAGGATAGATATTAAAGGTTTTCCAAAATGGTATATAAATGAAGCAAGCTTCCCCCGGCTTATTTCACTTGGCTGCCAGGTCCTTTAGTTCCTGGCCTTTCACACTGCTGTGCAGCACATACGCTGTCTTGGTGCACAGTTGTATGGAAATAAGGAAATCTGAGAGGTCCTGAACAGGAAGGCTGGAGGAGAGAGGAGGAAGAAGCATTATTTAGTTACTCATCTTGGTTGGTTCCTGCCTCTCCTACATCAGTCTCAAACCCAGGTCCTTGGGATGTGAGTGGTCTGTTCCAGTGGCCTTATTTGCTAGGCTGCAAGGGGACTCCTGGATTTACTTATTTTTAAAGGTAACAGTGCAAGTAGGGATGAAGGCGAGTAGGCAGGCAGGAAGAGTAGGAAGAAGCACTTATTTAGTTCTTCACGCTATTTGTTTCCCCCCACCCTGGGGCGTGTGAGCTGCGCCCTCAGAGGCAATTGAGCTAGCCTTACAGCAGGGCGTGCTGGAATAGAGAATTTTTTAGGAATCTGTGCGTATGAGCTTTTGATGCCAGACCCTGGCAGCCACAACGTTCAGGTGTACTTCTGCTGTGTGAAGGTCCTGGCCGCGTGTGCCCTGATCCTACCTCCCCACCATTGTCCCCAGGTACTCTGTGGATATCCCCTTGGACAAGACTGTTGTCAACAAGGATGTCTTCAGAGACCCTGCTCTTAAACGCAAGGCTCGGCGAGAGGCCAAGGTCAAGTTTGAGGAGAGGTAAGTAGGCTTTGTTGGTGGGGTACTGTTGTGCTATTATCCATGAAGGGAATTTTATCTCCCTGTTCTCATTGTGTCTTTTATTTCCCCCCTCTAGGTACAAGACCGGCAAGAATAAATGGTTTTTCCAGAAGCTGCGGTTTTAGATCTGTTTTGTTTCTGTCATTAAAAATGCTCAAAAAATGTTTTTGCCTGCTGTTTGTATTTGCCTGAGAAAAGAACATTCAGATGATGAGAGACATGGGTAGTGGGTGGGAGCCTGGGAAAACACAGAAATATAAAATAAAAGCCAAATCTGCTGTTGTGAAACATAAATTGATATTTCAGGCTGATAATCCTTTAATGGTCTGACTGCCCCCAATAGGTAAAAGTTTAATCTACTGAACTGTTGGCACAAAAGCGGTTTTGGCCTCTGGTGCAGAATTGTTCGGCGTTCCTGGCTTCAACTTCAGGAACTAGAGGACGAGTACTGCCACCACTATCCCGACCCCGTGATACCCAAAGGCCCCAGCGAGTGAACACTGGTTACTTTGGATTGAGAACCCCTGACCAGAGGTTCTCAAAAGACTAGAGTCTTGTTAAGTCAGAGTAGCAGGTACAGTAGAGAATTTCTAGCAAGTTGTGTGACGAGGACTGCATCAGAGAACTCTTAAAGAATGAAGGCCTGACCCCCCAGAGCAGCCATTCCTAGTGGAGCAAGGGAGGAGTCCACAGTCCTGGCCAGAAGGCTGGTCATGCACCCCTCCCTGCGGCTCAGGCGGCTAAGGCAATGACAAAGCAGTGGTAGCTACCGGGGTGACCAGAGGAAAGTTGTGAAATAGGCCTGCCGTCTAAACTGATTCTGGGTCCCTAGATGGAGCTAGGAATTAAACAGCCCTGTTGAGCCTGGCATTTGGCCCACACACCTGAGTCAGGATTGAGAAAGAGGCTCAGTAAATTAGTCCAAAGATCAAACTAGGTGAAAATAGGAAATATGCGTGTTTTATGTTTTGATGTCCTTTAAGTACTAGGTGTCTTTTGAGATGGACACCTGTTAAGTAGCTAGACGACTCAGTCACTGAACTGAATTTAAATACTTTGAAAATTCAAGTTCTTTTCCACTTCTGTAAGAGTATCGCTTTGGGCGCTCAGCACACTGTCAACAAATGCTATTTATACAGCTTTGTGAGCTTAGGTCTTTGTCCTGGTTGCACAACATTTCTCATCCAGTTATCAATGTCTCCCTGTGCCTGGTATCATTTTAGGTTCTATGGGAATATTCATTAACACAAGCAGACAATTCTACCAATAGGTTTCATAGCCTGGGAATGTCGTTTGGGGCCAGTATCAGTTTGTACTTGCTTGTTACTAGGGTCCCTGAGCCTCGCATCTCTGTGAAGTGGACTTGAGAAACCTGGGAGGCTCCTCCTAGGGGTGGGGAAACCCGCTGGGGGCGTGTAAGCGCTGAAGGGCTGGGATTTCCCTGAAATGAAAGTGGAAGCAAAGAGCCTGCCGAGCGGTACCTAGTGTGTTTCAGGCCTGGCGGGGGAAACCAAAGCCCCTCAGAAGGTCACAAGCAAGGGTTTAGTCACGGTGGACTCTGCCACTCTGTGCCCAGCTCTGAAGCTTTGGCTCTTGTCAGCCGGATCCCAGGCCCATGTCAGTGATCCACAATGTCGTAAGTAAGGAGGTGGCGGGTGGGGAAGGGAAGAGCATTCTATTCTGCTAGGAATTCAGTACCTCTGTGCTAGCGGCAAAGGCTTTGCCCATCTCTTCTGGAGACAAACATGGCTGGAATTTCCTCTCCCCAGTGGAGTTGGACCACTAACCATTTGCCTCACAGACAGTTCTATAACCTGAACCTCAGTAGCACATGAATTCCTTGTATGAACGTGCATTTTTCTGGAGAAGATAGTCATACTTTTCATGACATACTCAAAAGATTCTGTGACTAATATTTTTAAAATTGCTCTAACAATTCTAAGGTTAAAAATTGACCACACTCTTATTTCCTAGGATCGCCAACAAATCTCTCCCCTCCTTATATTTCTATTTCAACTAAATCTTAGGCCCTCTTTAGGGTCGGAAAAAGCAGTGTTCCGTCTCTGAAAGCTATCCTCCTGTCTGCTGTGGTCCATCCTTAACTGACCCAGGAATACCCTGCTTCTGCTAGACCGAGTTCTGTGACCTGCTCAGCAGCGATTCCTGGACACTTGCCTTGTGCGTGCCTGGCATGAAATAGGCCATCAGTTAACTGCTGTTTAATGAATAAACCTCATCCTCTCTCCCGTCTTTCCCTCCCTGATACTATTCCCATCTGTTACAAATACACAGCTCTCTCTCTTGGAAAATTTTCATTTGCCCCTCAAACATAAGAAGAAAGACTGCAGGCTCTAGAGCCAGCCAGCCAGCCAGCCTAGTTCCAAGTGCTGGTTCCTCAAGTATGTGACCCAGGACTAACCATTACCTTCTCCAAAGTTAAGTCTAAGCCCCATTTCCTCATCTCTAAGAGGGGAGTACTTGTAACGTAACACTTTCACAAAATACCTACCTGCAAAAATTAAACTACAAAGTCCATAAATTACTACAGGAAAAACTGAACACTGGCACATACTAACCTTTCAGTCAAGATGTTCATTCTTGTTAATATTAGTGCAAAACTTTTCAGAATCTCAGCTCCACCGGACAATCTTGATTCAACCCCAATCTCACCTTTTTTTCTGCTAAAATCCTCTCTTAAAAGGGCCTTTACAATTAAAAAGGAAAGAATGTAGGTAGGTAGGTTGAGGAAACTTTTTTTTTTTTTTTCTGGAAACTTTTTTATTTTTAAAGGAACAGTGTAACCAGGAATGAGAGAGAAGGATGAAGCATTTTATTTGTTTTTATTTAATTGTTCATCTTGATTGTTCTCCAGTGTGGGTTGCAAACCCTGGTCCTTAAGCTGCCAGGGCCTGCCAGAAACTTTTTTTTAAAGGAAAGGTGCAGGGAGGAATGAAGGCAAGTAGTAGGTAGAAAGAGAGTCTGAAGAAGCACTGTTTTTATTTAGTTGTTCACATTGATTGTTCCCCACTGCCCAGGTCTTGAACCTAGGACCTGGGAGTACATGTGGGACTGATCCCAGGTGTGCTTGACTGCTAGGCCACCAGGGTACGCCCGAAACTATTCTTTTAAATCACACTAAATTTAGAGACTAGACTGTGTTACTAGTATTTTGGTGTCTGTCATTCCAGAGTTTTTATGCATTTTAATTCATTAATAAATATTCTTATGAATTAAAATTTTTATATCAACAGAATAGGAATTGTACTTTATATCATTACATTTTGCTTTTTTGACTTATGAGTATTTTTCCCTGTCCTTTTTTATTATATTATATCTTAATTGTTACATAGTATTTTTTATTTATTTAGCTAGTCCTTTATTGCTCATCAGGCAGGTTTCTTTATTTCTGTTCTAAGCAAGGTTACAGTAATAATCTGTACATGATCTTCTGACCATTTCCTTGTGATATGTAGCCTGCTGTTTTGGTGCCCACTCAGTGGTGGTTGTCATCTTCTTTGGCCTGTTAGCAGCATTTGGCACAGCTGCTGGCTCTCCTTGAAACAGGCTCACACTTCGGCTCTGCCTAGAACGTCACTAGCCTTTCCTCAGCGTCCTCCTAGGCTAGTTCTTCCTTGTTCCCCTCACCTCTTGGTTGCCCCCCAAATCAGCCTGGGACCTACTCTCTGACTTTACTCACTCCCTTGATCTTATTTAGTTTTTCGACTGTAAATATCACCTCTTCATGGATAATTCCCCAATTTATATTCCCCACCAGGACTTCTTCCCTGAAAGGCAGCTCAGTGAAAACAGCTATCAGATAGGCCCTTCATACCTTTCTCTACATCAGTCAGTTCACACAACTGTCAAGTAAACCAGTAACATTTCCGCCTGCCTATGGCCTCTTTACTTTCCTCAAATTCACCTGACAAACTCTTACCTCAGGACCTTTGCACTGGCTGTTCCCTCTGCTTAGAACTTCCCCTCACATGTACACCTGACTTGCTCCTTCATCTCACATATGAACAAATCTCATCCCAAGCTTGCTCTGATCACCCCTTTTAAAACTGTACTCCAACATTCTCAATTTCCTCTTCCCTGCTTTGTTTTTAACATGTGTCACTACCAGATTGTAGATTTTACTTAGTTACTCTGTTCTTTAGCTCATCTCCTATGTGTAAGCTCCGTAAGGAAGTTTCATCTGTTGTTCATCCCTGTATTCCCAGAGCCTATTCCCAGGCCTGGCTTATGGTAGCTAATCGCTGCCTGAGTGAATAAGTAAATAAGTGAGCAAGTGGCCTTCCTTAGCCCTTGTTTTCTTATGCTTTGTTTTGCAACTCCTCCTTCTTGGTGTCTCTGATACTTCCCAGTCCTGGTCTTGCCCTGCTTATATATCTAACAAGCCTTTTTTTACCCCCTCTGATTCCTTTGTCTCTCTAGACCCTTGATTAGTTATCCTCAATTACTTTTCTTTTTAAAGGAAATGTACAGGCAAGAATAAATGTGGGTATGCAGGTAGGTGGGCAGGAAGAGAGAAGGGAAAGAAGCATTTTTATTTTATTTTATTTAGTTACTCACACTGGTTTCTTTCCCCCAGGGCACGGGACCCCAGGGGTGTGTGGCTTGCTCCTTCAGAGGCGATTGACCTAAACATTGCTCCACCAGGGTGCAGAGGGTCCACCCTCTGTATTTTCAATAGCTTTGGGTTTGACATAATTTGGCCCTAATTAAATGAATCTCAATTTCCTCCTCCTCTATAAAGTGGGGATTGTTAAAATATAAAACATTTCATGCCCTGGTGGACTAGTGGGTTAGTTCATCCATCCCTAAAGGTCCAGGGTTCAAGGCCTGGGGCCAGGAAAAATAACCGAGATGAACAACTAAGTAAAATAAATAAAAATCCTTCTTAATCCTCTGTCTTTCTGCCTTTCTAACTCGTTTTCATTCCTGCCTGTGCCTTTCTTTAAAAAATAAATACAAATAAAATATAAAATATTTATTATAACACTTATGAGCCAAGCACCACTCTGCCACACATTACATAGCAGGTGGAAACTGCTATTAATACCCATTTTACAGATGCGGAAATCAAGGCATGGAAACATAAATAACTCATCCCTGGTCTTACAGTAGTAAGAGGAACTGGATGTAAGCCCTGGAGGTTTTACCCCAGGGTTATGCTTTTAACTTTATGCTGGACATTCATTACTCTAATGATGAGGAGAGATAGTATGAGATTTTATCTTATGGGATGGGGGTGATTAGGTTCTTTTTTTAAAAGGAAAGGTACAACCAGGAATGAAGGCAAATAGAAAAGCAGGCAGGCAGGAAGACTGAGGAGGAAGCATTTTTATTTGTCTTCATCTTTGTTGTTTCCCCGCAACTGGGATGTGAACCCCGATCCTTGGAATATATGTGGACTGCTCCTGCTGGAAGCAGCACACCAAGCCACTGCACCAACACCATGGTGTTTAGGTTCTAAACTCAGCAATTAAGGCAGAAAAATGTGAACAGTCAAAATAAGTCTCTCAGTGAGGCCTGCTGTGATCCCCCCATTTAGAACTGTACTCTAACATTCTAGTTCGGAGCCAGCTAGAGCTGAAATGAGGTCACCACATTATTGGGGATATGCTCTTGTCAGAACCCCCACTGCTCCTGAACGCACTGCAGTCATTCACTTGCCCTAAAGTATCCAGGATATAGTCTCTGGACAAAGTCCATATAAAATGTATCTCAGTCTTTCACGGCTGAGCTCCAGATGGACATTGACTTGCATTTAGAGACCATGGTATCATGTCCTGTAAGTTTATAGCACGCATAGTTCTATTCAAACAAGTGACTATAATCAGCCTGCGCTATGCTATTGAGGGTCTGCAGGAGAGCGGTTTTGGTCAGGAGTTGGAGACAGGGCATTTCTGATACTTTCATGAGAGGAAATGAGACTGCCTGGTACTTAGCAGGCCCTCAATAACCACTGACTCTTCCTTTGCCTGCTGTGTCAGTGGCATTAATCCAAACCCTCTGATACACAGACCTGTAACCTGGCTTCATCTCTCTGATAGTTCTCCTCTGCCTTCCTAGTATAAATAACCAAAAAGTTGGGGCTTTTCCTTGTGAAATGTGCCCATTCACACGTGCTCCTTTGTGCTCACTCCCAGAGGCCCAGCTCAGCGCCCATCACGCCAGTGGGAATTAGTTACAGAGTTTGGATTTCTTCTTCTTGCTCCACAGTTCCCACTGTGCCCATTCATTCTGCCATCACTGCGGATCAATCTCTTAAACACCGTGCCTGGCACCTCACCCCCTTCACAACTCTTCACAAGATTTCCCCTTCTACTGACAGCAAATCTAAGCAACACCCCCGCCACCCACAGATGATTCTTTTTAAAAACTCTTTGTATCAGCATGCCCTAGTGGAGCAGCAGTTTGATCAATTGCCTCCGAAGGAATACAGGCATGGGTTCGAGTCCTTGGTCCGGGGTGGCGGGTGGGAAAGAACAATTAGTGTGAACAGCTAAATTAAAAAATTAAAAATAACTTCTATGTATTAAGCTTTTATTTATATATTTGCATTCAGTTATTTCTAAGTAGCATTACCAGTGACTTTTCAAGCAATTATGTATAATTTGATCAAGATTTAAAGCAGAAGTAAAGAGGATGGACTGAGCACTGAATTCAGCCCAGTAATGTATTTCATGGTCTATATATTTTTTTAAAATTAGCCATCTTTTCTAATAAAAATCCAAATTCCTCATTTTTCTTAAAAGTGGGAAGACAGCCCTCCTCTGTGGCTCAGGTACCATTTAATGCGCAGGCTCTGAAAGTCACGGACTTGGGTTTGAGACCTGGGGCTTGGGGTGGGGGAGAAAGTGGAAAGATAAAGGAGACGGGAGCCACATTCTAAGGTGAAATTTTTAGCTAGAACTGAAATGAGATTGCCACGTCAGTGGAGACATGTTATTTCCAGTTCGTTAGAGTCCCCACCACTCCCTGCTTTTTGTTTTTTAAAGGAAAGTTACAGTAAGAATGAAGATGAGCAGGCTAATAGGCAGGAAGAGAGAGGAGGAAGCACTTCATTAATTTTACTTAGTTGTTGATCTCGATTGTTTCTCCTAGTCCTAGGTCTTGAATTGGGAACCTTGGGATGTATATGGACTGTGCCTCAGTGGACTAACCCACTAGACCAGCGAGGCACGCCCCATTGCATCACACTGATTCCCTTGATTCACTGACATCATTTAACTGGCTTTTTTTTTTTTTTTTTTGGTGGAGGGGGTCGTCACCCTCAGCCAGATCTCAAACCCAAGTTCATGGCTTTTATAACCTCAGCCTTAGCCAACTGAGTCACAGAGGACCTTTAAAAGCACCTAACAGTACCTTAGAGGCACTGAATTTGGACTCCCTGGTTTAGAGAAACATAAGTAACTGGACCTTCCTCACTATTCATAAATGAGCATTATTAATCAAGCCTCAATTTTCCTCTACTTAAAATTGTGCAAACTCACACTGAATTTCTTCCATGCCTTTTGAAACATGGTCCCATCCTGTCATTCATTCAACACACATTTACTGATTGCATAATTATGCCAGGGACTCAGCAGAACCGTGGGGATGCAGATGACCAGCTCAGGCTCTGGTCTTCCCTAACGAGCTCATACTTCTCTGAGCTGACCTTACGTATCAGGCTTCCCAGCCACAGGGTGACCTAAGCTAGCTAACGTCTGCTCTTTCCCACAAACAAAGGTGCATTTATTCATCTCCCTGGTGTCATTTCCCCGCCCATGTTGTCAGCTCTCTCTCCATGGACCTTCTCCAAATTACACTCAGCCTGGAAGGCTGTTTGGTACAGAGGAAAGGGTGGTGGGGTGAATTACTCCCTCACTCAGGGCTTGATTTCTTCGCTGTAAAGCACAGATTAGCAGTTTGGAGTCAGACTATCTAGGGCCAAATGATTAATTTCGGTTTCCTCATCTATAAAATAAGGATTAGAAGACATATATCTCTTAATGTGCTGCAGTGATTGTGAAAATTAAATAACATAACAAGTGGCATATAGTAAGTGACTAACAAACATTAACTAGTAATATTATTACATTTGCAAGCCTAAGCTCCCACTCCTCTTGGAGACTTCCCTGTGTTGAGCCTTGTGGGACTGTCCCTCCGCTATATTCCCGTTATTCTCTACAGTCATATGATTGGGGACTGTCCTGGGTTTTGTTTTGTACAGGCCTGAGGGCTAGATCCTTGTTCTCCATTGTCCTGTGATGGTGCCCAGCACTTTGTAACAGTTCAATGTTTTGCTTTTAAAGAGGAAGGCAGGCAGGAATGAAGGAAGGCAGGCAGGCATCAGGAAAGGAGAAAGAAGCATTCTTATTTATTTAGTTTTTCATTTCAGTTGTTTTCCCTGGTCCCCAGCTCCAAACCCAGGTTATTTGGGATGCGCGAGGACTGTGCCCAGGTCTAGGCTTAACACCTGAGCCACCAGCGGCAGCTGAGCTCAATGTTTGTTTGTTTTCATTTTTTAAAAGAGAGGATGGAAGGGAGAGGAGAAGAAAGCATTTAAAGAAGGAACAAGGAAAAGAAGAGGAGAAAGAAAAATCTTTATTTAGTTGTTCATTTTGGTTTTTCACCCTGACCCTAGGTCTTAAACCCAGGTCCTTGGGATGTATATGATTTGCACAAGAGTGTCTGAGGCACCTGAGAAACAAGGGCCACCCCCAAGCATTTTTTTATAAACTCTAGGTCTGTGACCATGAACTAGCTATGATTGCTGCAAAGGCTCCTGCCCTTTAGAGGGTGGCTGAGATCAGGAAAGCCAAGTGCTGTCTAGAGTGGGTCAGGATGAGCCGTGCGCATGGGAAAGAGCTTGACTTGCTCTTGAGCTGAACATCAAGAGTACTCTGGAGAAGGGGTGCCCTTGTGGCTGAGGCAGCTGAGATGCTGGTGTGAAAATCACATACAATCTAAGGACCCAGTTTTGAGAACCTGGGGTCGGGATGAAAAACCAAAATGAACAAGTAATGCTCAGTATTTCCGAAAAGTGTCCTGCATCAAAACAAACAAAAACAACCTACTCTGGAGAGTCCAGAATGAGCACGCCTTTCCTTGGCTTGTTCATTTTCCAGAAAGGCAGGTGAATGTCTGCTTGTCCCCTTCTGTTCTAATAGGTCCTCCAGAACCTTCAGGAGGAACAGGCCAGACTAAAGATGAGACTGCAGGAGCTTCAGCAGTTGAGAAAGGAGCTCAGGAACTCTCCCCAAAACAAGGTAAGCTGGAAGAAAGAACTGGGAGTTCTTCTACTCCTGGCTCTGCTACTTCCTTGCTATATCGCCTTGGGTATGTTATCTGAACTCTGAGCCTATCCGCTCATCTGTAAAGTGGTGCTACCCACCTACTCCACAGGTGTGTATGAGGACAAGCTAAGACCTTGAACGTCAAGTGCCTGTCTAGTCTTGGCCTGCATTGATCTATTCCTTTCAATAAATGTATTTATCCTGGCACTCAGCATCAAGCACATGAACCTGGGGACACTTTACTTCTGGAACAGGTGAAGTCTCCTACTCTTGAAGCCTGCCTCAGCCTCCCCTTCCCCACTCCAGGTCCCATTCCCAATGACTGAGGTCCCCCTGGTGTTCCGGAGACACACTCAGCAGGGTAGAGAAGTGCCCAAGTCTTTGATTTCCAACCTGCGGATCTGCTGCCCTCTGCCTGGAGGCTCTGCTCTCGTCACCTTCGATGACCCCAAGGGTGAGCTCAAGGAAGCCCTGGGAGGGAGTCTGGGAGGCTTCCCAGTACTGACCCAGTTCCCTCTACCCAGTGGCTGAGCAGATACTGCAACAGAAGGAGCATATGATCAACTTGGAAGAGTGTCGGCTGCGGGTGCAGGTCCAGTCCTTGGAGCTGCCCATGGTGGCCAACATTCAGGTGATAGAAGGGCCAGGTCCTGGGACATGCACGGGGTGCCATGCACCTGGGCTGGGAAAGTGGGGCCATGCCTGGGTCCACTCCCATCTGTCTTCCCCTAGGTGTCCAGCCAGATGAATGACCAGCGAGTACTGGTTAGTGGCTTCCCTGCTGGGCTCAGACTGAGTGAGGAGGAGCTGCTGGACAAGTTGGAGATCTTCTTTGGGAAGACCAAAATTGGGGGTGGTGACGTGGAGGCTCGTGAACTGCTGCAAGGGGGTGTCATGCTGGGCTTTGCTGAGGCTAAAGGTAAGGATCCTGCCAGCAAGATTAGGGCACAGATACCTCAGGTCACTAAGAGGAGAGGCCTTGAGACCAAAAGTCCACTCTCCCTGTCCCTACAGTGGCCCAGCGCCTATGCCAGATTGGCCAGTTCACAGTGCCCCTGGATGGGCAGCAGGTCCCTCTGAGAGTCTACCCCTACATGAGTGGGGAGATCCAGAAAATGGAGGTAAGTGGAAGGGTAGAGAATTGGGGCTGGGCCAGGTCTCCTGTCTGTTTGCCCCAGGACAGATCAGAGCCCCAAACCCCACTGAACTGCCTACTACAGCCTTTCTAGGCCTCCTGCCCCTTCCCATTCTTCCAGGGTTATTCCACACCCCAACCTCTGTCCCCAGCCCACCTCCCATGAGGCTTTGCCTGTCTCCTGGCTCCTCTTCCAGATCAGGACACAGCCTGTGTTGCAGTCAGTGCTAGTGTTCAACATCCCTGACATCCTGGATGGGCCGGAGCTGCATGACATTCTGGAGATCCACTTCCAGAAGCCCACCCGTGGTGGCGGGGAGGTGGAGGCCCTGACAGTCGTGCCCCCAGGACAGCAGGGTCTGGCAGTCTTCACTGCCAAGTCGACCTAGAAGGCTGCCGTTCTCATCACCTGCCCTCTTCTAAGTTTCTCAGTGGGACTGGGTTGGGTGCCTTGAATGAGGGAGTTCAGGCTGGTCAGCAGCGGGCAGGGATTAGAGCTGTGAAATGCTCATCAGTAAAAGTGCCTGCTGGTATGATCTTCTTCCTCATTTCATGAAAGGAAACTTGGTTTGGGCATGGAAGGAGTCTGGGGGTTGGGAAGAAACCCTACCCTTCCACTATCAGCACTGACCTTTACCAGCTCACCTTCCCCTGCACTCTGAGGCAACACCAGGACCCAGGGTTTGGCTTTTTATTGACACAAACACAAAGGCAGCTTCGGTAATGGGGTGGGGTACACAAAAGCAGAAATCGCACTTCACAAGTTTAGGCCTCATTTAGACAATGAAGAGGCTGAGTCCCCCCTACCCTCATTGGCAATGGCTGGAGCAGTACCCTCCCCAGTGCCAGCTCAGTGAGCAAAGGGAGTTACACCCCGACCCTAGGAAGTCCCCACTTTAGATCCGGTGGCCCAGGTCCTAAATCCCCTCTTTACTCCTTTGCTCCATCTCCCCACCCATGTATACAAAGTATGGGACTGAGTTTGAAAACATACCTCCTGCTCTGAGAAGACAGTAGGTCTCCGCTGACTACACACTACACGGGGAATGTGTCTGGAGTTTTCACTTTGGTCCCAGAACAAGAAACAGACAGCACTGCCTCTCAGAGCTCTGGCTGGTAAATGCCACACTTATCTGCAAGGCTGAGCAAGCTTCCCCTTCTTCTTTCTCCTCAACCACCCAGAGAGAAATGACAGCCCCAGTCACATGACAGGGCACAGACCCACTGGCACACACACAGATTTTTGGCAGTGTTGTGGGACTGGGGAGCAGCAAAACCCCAGCTCCAGTAGAATAAGGAAGGCACTGGGGATACAGGGGTGGAGGAGGTGCAGGACAGGGAGACCCCACACACACAAGCATAGGTCTTCCGTTGCTAAGGCACTGAGAACAAATCCGGAGAACTCAGTGAAGGGGGGTCAGGGGCTGGGTCCCTCCCACAGAGCTGTGACGGAGGGGAGGTCTGATTCCTGCCCTCGTAAGAGGCAACCTTAGTTACAGTGGCAGGAGACCTGGAGGTGGAAGAAGCCCAATTGTGCTTAAGAAATTGGGGACAGAGACCAGGCCACACAGTGAGGCAACGCAGTTCGGAGATGGGCGTTGGTCAGCCCGGGTCGAAGGGACACTAGGGCAAGACAGGTACATGCTGGACTCTCACAGGTCGGCCCCACATCCTGAGCTGACTTTTCAGTTCTTTGAGGCGGGGGGAGATGGGGCAGAGGCGGAAACACACAGAACGGGACGGGAAGGGACTGGCTAACCTTGGCACAAAAGCAGCACGGCAGGCCTGGGGAAAGGGTGGGGGCAGGAAGCAGCCGGCCTCCCTGTGACCCTCCCTGTCCCCTTGGCAAGGCCCAGACATCCAAGTGGTCACTTCCCAACCTCTTTAGAGGGCAGGAAGGTGGGAGGGGGCAGCCCTGGCTACACAGAAAGAACAGGGCAGGGGAGAGGTCTTTACCACAGAGACCTTTAGGGGAGAGAGGGCAGAGCGTTACAACAGAGGATGAAATGTAAGAGTCTGGCGGCCAGTGGGATATGGCCTCCCAGCTTCTCTCTTCCCGGGTTCAAGGGTCTCTCAGCGCCCGCCCTAGTTCTCCTTCTCTGGCCCAGGCACCAGGAGGACTTTGCCCACGTTCTTCTTCTCTTGCATCTGCCTCATGGCATCCACCACCTGGAGAGGAAGACATGACTCTGCTCCCAGTGCCATCCAGCCCCCTCTGCACAGCAATCCCACCTGGGACCCCAGGCCCCACACGTCCTACCGAGCCTCGTCCTGCGAAGCCACCACACTCACCTTCTCAAAGGGCCACACGGAGTCGATATGGGGTTTGATGCGGCCCTGGCTGTAGAGAGTCAGGAGGCGGGCCACCACCCCGCCGACCAGCTCCACCTCGCTCTCCAGGTAACCCAGGTGGAAGCCGCACACAGCTCGGTTGGCCGGCAGCAGCTGCAGGGCTGTCACGCTGAACTGGTTCCACCACGTGCGCGCCAGGGCCATCAGGTTCCGCTTGGGGCCTGTCAGCAGGTTGGCCGTTCCTGAGGGGCAAGGAGACACAGCCTCTGACACAGGTGGCAGGCGTAGCCCTTCGTTTCTGGATCCAAGCTTCTCTACCCGCGGGGGGCCCCTTAGCCACAGCCCGTGACTGGCAGCGTCGGACTAGCCCTCATCGGCTGCCTACGCGGCCCAAACGCACTGCAGCCAACAACAAAATTGCTTTAATCGTTGTTACTTATTTTTGGTGTGAAATAGTGTTTATTGTTTTTTTTAAGGAAAGATGCAGGCAGGAACGAAGGCAAGTAGGCAGACAGTCAGAAAGAAGCAGCAGCATTTATTTCTTTTATTTAGTTGTTCATCTTGGCTGTTCCCTCCAAGTTATGAACCTGGATCCTTTAGGATATATATGACTTAACTGGCCGGAGGCCACAGACTTAACTGCTAAGGCACTAGGGTGTGCCTTGTTTTTTGGTTTTGTTTTAAAGAGAGGAAGAAAGGAAGGGAGAGGAGGAAGAAACATCTTTGTTTATTTAGTTGTTCATCTTTTTTTTTCACCCCAGCCCTGGGTCACAAACCAGGGTCCCTGGGCTCTACGTGATTTGTCTCAGCTGCCTGAACCACAAGGGTGTGCCTTTGAAAAATAAAATGTTTTTTAATGAAATTCCAGAAAGCTCAGGCCAGAGGAAGATGAACTGATTGATCTGACCTCAGGAATAATTCCCAAACAGGAGCACAGTAAGAGCACAGAATTTACTACGATCTGCAGGAAAAATTGTGAAAGAATGGCAGGGCCTGGTACTCAGCAGGCGACAATCTGAACACAATATCCAGGGACAGTCTAATCCTGCTGCTCTCTTACAGAGCACTTGAGTACCTGCCCTGTTTCATTCAAAAGTCCTGGGCCCTCAAATCCCACCACTTAGACCCACCCTGCTTCCCCTAACTTCCCTCCTCCATCTCTGACCCCCTAACTCACCATAGATGATCACTTTGCCCATGGGTTTGAGGAGGTTGTATCCCTTGGCAGTATCTGCCCCACCCAAAGGGTCCATGACGATGTCCACTCCTGTCACAGAGTAGGGGCCCGAGAATGGCATTAGGATCCACAGATCTGGAGGCCCCCACCCTTGTCTTGTGCATCCTACCCTTCCCAGGCCCTGGCCCCACCTTTAGGGGATATCTTTTTTATCTCATCCACATAGTCAGTTGTATGGTAGTCGATGGGGTGGGTGACTCCGTTCTCCTTCAGCAGCTCGTGCTTGCTGGCCGAGGCTGTTCCGAACACTGTCACATTCTCCACTGTGCGGCACAGCTGCAAAGCAGCCATACCCACACCACCTGCAGCAGACACCTTCATAAACAGGGGAAATGGAGTCGCCCAGCCACCACTCTAGCCTCTCAAGGACCCAGCCCATCACCTTCACTTTGCCTGGGGCTCATTTGAGGCTTTCTCCCCTTGTCTCATGTCCAGTTTACATCATCAAGACCTGAGGGAAGGGTGGCCGGCAAGGAGTAGGGTGCTGGATGAGGGGTACATTGCTCTGGATAGCACGAGGCTGGACCTGATTTCTCAATGTTACTATGGCAACAACACAGCAGAGGCCTCTGGGCACCATAGGCTGAGGCAGCCTAGAGTTGTCATGACAACAGTCCAGACAGGCTGCTGCGAAGGGGCCTGAAGGCGCTCTGGATGGGGCAAGGAGACGGGGATAAAGGGAAGGGCCCTGTCACCTGCAGCCATGTGTACTAAGACGCTGTGGCCTGGCCGTAGGTTGCCGAAGTCAAAGAGGACCATGTAGGCTGTCACATAATTCACCAGCAAGGCAGCGGCTTCCTCAAAGGTCATGGACTCAGGCATCAGAAAGGTTTGGGCTGAGGGCACAGTCACTTCCTCTTGCCACATACCCGACCGGATCAACACCATCACCCGGTCCCCTACCTTGAAGAATGGAAGAAGAGCACGGAAAGTCACACGTTCAGTCACCCTACATACAAGTCTTTCCTTCTGGCAACAGAGCAGCCGCGGTGGTTATGCTAATTGTTACCAAAAACAGCAGCAACTTACCGCCCTACTGCAAGTGTTTCATGTGTATATAAGTTATGAATGTTCTATTAATCCTTACACCAGCTTTTTACTTTATTTTTAAAATTTCTTTAAGGAAAAGGGCAGGCAGGAATACAGGTGAACAGGAAAAGAAAGGAGGAAGAAGCATTTTATTCACTTTATTTAGTTGTTCATCTTGGCTGTTCTCCCTGGCCCCAGAGTGTGAACCCAATTCTTTGGGATGAATGTGGACTACATGGGCCAAAGTTGGTGAACCAAACTGCTACTCCCCCAGGGCATGCCTTACACTGTTTTTTTTTAAGGTAGATACTATCCTTATCTCCATTTTATAGATTATACTTCACTATTGTGTAAGATCGCTGAATTCAAGAAGTTTACGGTTAGGACAGAATGAAATATTGCTGAAGAGATCAAAGTGCTTCTGTTAAAAAACAGGCTACTGTTTACTGACAATGTGACCTCGAGTAAATAAAAAATACTTAACCTTTTTGAGCTTCAGTTTTCCTATTTGCAAAATAGGACACTTATAAGGGTTAATGGGAAAAAAATATCATCCAGTGATCTTTAGCCTAATGTCTAGCAAACAGTAAACACTTGGAAGTGCTAGCTAGGGGCACCTTGGTGGCCCAGCAGATAAGGTCACCGGATGTAGTCCACATATATCCCAGGACCCAGGTTTGAGATCTGGGGGCCAGGGGGCAAAGGTGGGGATCAACCAAGATCAGCAATTAAATAAATGTTTTTTCCTCCTGTCTTTTCCTGCCTGCTTGTCTGCCTTTAAAAAAAAGTGCTAGCTAATAATAACAGTAACAAGAATGACTAACAGTAGCAAGGAGGGAAAGCCAGCAATCCAGTAACTAAAGGAAAAAGGGCAGGCATTATATGATTAAGGGTCATACCAAACTTCAGGCAAAGATATCTGGCAATTAGGACTGGGGGCAGTCACCTCAGGGGAAGTATTTGAGCCAGTCCTGGGGACCCAGAAAATACCTTCACCAGTATGGGGGGAAGGGTAGTGGACACAGTTCCGTCTTCCAGGAAAAGACATTTTCCCCTACTCTGAGTCATCTGCATGAGTGCCACCTTACAGGAGAGAAAGTGGGTGAAGAAAACAGAACCATTCCCTCCAACTTAGTAACTGGGGTCAAGGAGAAGACAGGGAAAAAGTGGGAGGTTCAGGAGAAATGAAGGCCTCTTGTTCTCTGAAGAACAAGGAGCTGGAGGTATGACTGCTGTTCTGGGAGAATTTGGGTCTGTCTTGGTCCCTTCCAGGAATGATGAGAATTCTGTATAGTAGCAATAAAAGGGATAGGGATTGTCGTACTCCATTTTCATGTGCTTAAACCACATACTCCACTGACCAGGTGGACTGAGGGTAGGCTGGGCCCTTCTCCTGAAAGCAATGGCTTAAGATGAGGTTTGAGGAATGGAAGCCTTCCACCCACCCCAGAATTCAGGACAGTAGGCTCAGAAATGACCCTGGGTTGGACAGGGGTCACGGTCAGTCCCAGATCTGGTCTAGAGCATGGCTCACTTACCCAGACTCAATACCATGACCCCGCTCCAACCCAGACATGGGCAGGGAGAGAGAGCCCATGGAGGGCCCTCCCCACAGAATCCAGCCTCTTACATCAGATTCAGCCTTGGACAGGATATCCTGTATTTACTCAGCGGAAAGTATGGGGAGGGGACATTAGGTGGGTGGCCTTCAGCAGTAACAGGGATTACAACTCCCCCACCAAAAAAATTTCCCTTAGCACAGTCTCAAGAGTGGTATTCTTTAGAAGTCTGTGTTAAGGGTGAGGCCAAACTGATTCAGGGAGAAGCCTTTAAGGAGGAGCTGTTTGCATGAACAATAAATCCCAAGAATTCCAGTTTATAGAGATCTGGGATTGGCAGGTCCAGCTAACCGAGGCTGCATTTGAGGGGCCTCTCTGACAGGGGCCTGATTTATTTAAAAGAAGCCCCTCGACAAATGACATAGGCTCAAAGGTTTCACCCCAGGTCTCTCAAAAAGTTGGTCATTTGGAACACTCCATTGTCCAGGGTTTTGGCCAAGATTAATGACAAGGAAAAAGAGAAACAGACCGGCAGAGCTGGGCCAACCTGCTCACGGTGCCACGCCCCCCAGTCCAATCCAAGTGGGCAGGGGTCTTCAGAGAGGAAGGCAGAGGTGGTTCTGTCGCCAGCTCATTCCCCAAGGCAGCCCACGGTCGTGGCCCGCTGGCTGAGTCACAGGACGAGGAGACATTGCAATCACGGGAAACAGAGAGCCCAAGACAAAGATCCAGAGACCCAATCTCTCCTCCCCCACTCCAACATCAGGCTGGTGGGGAAAGGTCAGTGGCGGCTGAGGGTGGGGGAGGGCAGGCTCCCTCTTCTCCATAATGGGCGTGCCTCGTCGTCGGCTTTGCTCTGGGAGTGGCCACCTCACACCCCCACAGACCACGGGGCTGCATGTGACTAGGGCTCTGGCACGGACAAGAGCCCCCGCCCAACTTCGACTACAGAGCTCCTCAGGCTCCCTAGGGGCACTCACTGTCACTCAGGGTCACAGACCACAATTACCAGGGGAGTGTTTGGTGGGTAGGGGTACAGGTGTGGTGGTGGGGGCTGTGGAGGTCACTTTGCGCATGCGCTCGGGCGCCTTATTGTTCCCCACCCACCCACCACCACCGCTGCTGGGCGGTGGCCACAATTCAAAGTGGTTGGGCAGGGGGTTCTAACTCCATCTCCGTGCCACCCACCCCCCATATAAATCTAGTTCTCTAGAAGCCTCAAATCACAGGCTCCTTCCTATGCCTTCCATGCCAGTCTACATGGATCCATGCCAAGTTCCCCCGCCTTGCCACACCCCCGGAGCCCGCCCACTCATGTCCCACAGCTGGGTAGCCAGCACAGCCTCTTCCTTCCCTGCCCTATGCTGGCCCGCTCACCTTGCGGTCGTTGACTCCCTCGCCCACCGCGATCACGACGCCCGCGCCCTCCATGCCCGGAGTGATGGGCAGTGGCGGCAGCCGGTCATACAGCCCTTGTCGGGCCATAAGGTCGGCGAAGTTGAGCCCGCAGGCCCGGACGCGCAGCGTAAGCTGGCCGGGTCCAGGGTTCGGGGGCGCGGCCGGGCGGCTCTGCAGCTTCACCTTGTCGTAACCACCAAAGCCGGTGATCACCAAACACCGCAGTGGAGGCGGCGAAGCAGCGGCGGTGCCCTCGGAGGCCGGGGGCGGCTGGGTGTCGTCGGCTGCCTCGGCTTTCGGGGGCTGCGAAGAGGCGTCTAATACGGCTCCTGCCTCGGCCACCGCCACCACGGTGGCCGCCTCGGCTACCTCTCCTTCGGCAGACATGGCTGGGACTCCCGACGTGCGCGCACAGCTGCACTGAAGGTGCACAGCGGGGGAGGGCGGGGCGAGCGTCAGAAGATTGGCGACCGCCGACTCCGCGGGCGGGGCGGGGCCCCGGGCAGGGGGCGTGGCCTCGCGCGCCTACTTAAAGGGCCGGGGCTGCTGCGTGAGTACAAGTGTTGAAGAGCCTTTGCGGATTGGCAAGTGCGAGGGCATTCTTCGTGTAGACCGCGATTTAACTTATTAATTCACAATAAGTCTTAGGCGAACTTAAACATGTTAAAAGAAAGTCTGAAGGAAGAGCCCCTGAGCTTTCATCAAATTTGGGGATCCAGCCACCTGTGGACCAGAACGCAACCAAGTTGTTCCTCTAGCTTTGACTATATGTGACCAAGAGGTAGAAATCAGACTTCATTTTGTGTGGGCTTGCATTGGCAAATTTAGCAGGAAGATTGAGCCTTTAAAACTGCCCATCTGGCTGCGTCCTGGTGGAGCAGCGGTTAGGTCAATCCCCCTCAAAGGAGTGCAGATCACAGATCCCTGAGTTCGAATCCCAGCTCTGGGGAGGAGTGGGGGCGGAATGAATAATTACATAAAAATGAAATGCTTCGTCCTCCTTTCTCTTCCTGACAGCATACTCGCCTTCATTCCTGCCTGCATCTTTCCTTTAAACAACAACAAACTTTCTACCTGACTTTGTTAAATAAAGCTCTGTGCCTCAATTTTCCCTTCTGTAAAATGGTGATGACGGTGGTGTTTACACTAATTACTTTTACAGAGTAAAGTTAAAAAAGAAATTAAGTCGAGTACCCTCGCTTTAAAGAAACGCTTTTAAAAGGTAGGTAAAAGATGCCATAAAATACAAAATGACGGTCCGATTATTGTTAGACTCCAGATCAAGCCCGAAATTACTTTAGGGCTAGTCTCTGGCTCCAGCAAGGCTGTCGCTCTGGACAGTTTTCTCCACCCCACGCCCCGCACCATCTCCGTCTCCCTGAAACATCCACCAGAGGACGCAACTCCCCAAAAACTTTCCACCCTGCTCTTGGCTGGAGAAACTCAGTCCATGCTTCCTGGTTAGTCCAAGCCAGCTGTTAAGTCACCACAGGCCGAGACCAGACCATCGGTTGTCATGGGGACGGAAAGCCAAGACGTCAATATTGTTCAGGAGGTAATGTTGGAGTCTAGAATCTCCAATCCCCAACACCTTCTGCGGGACAAGAGTGAAGGCTGGAGACAGAACCAGAAAGACGCCCTCCTTCCCCTACCATCTCGCGCCCCCTCCTGTTCAGAAAGTGGATGGCTGCCACCGCGCGTGTCCGCACTAGCACACCGGCGTGCACGCGTGGGCACGCAGAACGCCGAACCTAGCGCGTGTGCCGCTGCCACCCTACCTCTCAGAACTTAGCCCGAACTCTGCCCCATCCCCACCCCCAAGGAAGTCAAATCAGTCAAATCAGGCCCACTCATTCCGCCCCAAACTGGCACAGGTTCCTTAGATCACTGTAAACTCGCTCTCTTGCCTTGGTTTCCCGGAGTCCCGCCCAGCTCTTCTGGGCCCCGCCCCCTGGCTGCGCGGGCGGGAGGCGGGGCCGGGGAGCAGCCGCTTGGCTAGGGGCGGGGCGAAGGGGGGGCCGCGGCCCCCGGCGGGGGCTCGGCGCGGGCCCGCGAGATGCCGGTGTCGGCCGCCCGAGCGGCTGCAGCTGCAGCGGCGGGGGAGGCGGCAGCGTGGCCGGGGAGAGGGGATACGCTGGGGGCCGGCGCGTAGCCGGGACTATGGAGGGGCAGAGCGGCCGCTGCAAGATCGTGGTGGTGGGGGACGCGGAGTGCGGCAAGACGGCGCTGCTGCAGGTGTTCGCCAAGGACGCCTACCCCGGGGTGAGGGACCCGCGTCTTGGGAGGCGCGCGCTGAGGCCGCGGGGGTGGGTGACTGCGACCCTGGGGACACGGATATCGGTGCCAGGGTGATTAGGGGCAAGAAAGAGGGACTCAGAGGACCGAGAGAGGCGTTGGGGGCTCTGCACAGACTGAAGAAGATTGGGGTGGGAGAAATTGGGGTGCAGCAGGGTGAGATGAATAGGGTTTTGGGAGAACCAGATGATCTGGGAGGGGAAGCTAGGTGAATACCGTGGGTCCTGATCATCGGAAAAGGGAAGAAATAGGGGCTGAAAGGATCCGGTGGGAATCTGGGAGCTCAGCAGAGATTCTGCGGAGGCAGCAGCACCCGAGATCTCCCCTTTGCCTAATACCAGACCAACTTGTGTTCAGGGGCTGGGCTGGACGGGGTGTGGGAATGAGGCGGGCATTTGTCTGGGATGAGTAGAGGGTTTCATCTTGACCCATTCATGTCTGCAGAGTTATGTCCCCACCGTGTTTGAGAACTACACCGCGAGCTTTGAGATCGACAAGCGCCGCATTGAGCTCAACATGTGGGACACTTCAGGTAGCCTAATCCCTCGGGGTCACCCTGACTTCCAGGGCCCCTACCCTGACCCCTCCCTTGGCTAAACCCCTAGAGTCCAGGTTAGCTTAGCCCGTTCATCTAATTCTAGGAGGAAGGAAAATCAATTTTCTGCTTAAAGTCAGGGAAACTGAGGCAGAGTTTACTGAAACCGAAGACACGGTGTCTGGAAGAAGAAAGTCAAGTGTCGACCCCTTCAACTGAATTTTGACTACCTAGGAAGTTGGGAAGGAATGACTTTTATTTTGGAACATATTTCTTAGGAGATGGAACTAGATTTAGGAAAGACATTTAGAATTTCTTTTGGGGGAGGGAAATTGCTTCTCTCCACGCAGCTATAGAAATCTGAAATCAAGTCCCAAAAGAATAGGAGAGCTCTGCCCCTGACCCATCCCCAACCCCCACAAAAAAAAAAAAGAAAGCTTTTTCTTTTTACTCAGCTCCCCCGGAGGGCTTTACAAAATGTCATAAGCCCAGCTAGCATGCGTAAAATTTGTGAGAATGTTGAAAGATTTCAGGAGCCTCTGAAAGACTCAGAAAATATTAAGAATGTTTGCTTTTAAAGAAAACCCCCGAGAAGTGAAGAGCTGTCTTCTGCCATCTAACTTTCTCTTTGCTCCCCTCCTTGGAGAAACAACTCCTTGATGGATATTAATAGTTGCTATTCTCCATTCTCCACCCCTAGCATGCCTTGACCAGGATTGCTAAAATCTCCCATTCCAGGCCTCCCATCCACTCAGGACCATCATCTGTTCCCTCCCTCCCTGTCTTTTCGCAGGTTCTTCTTACTATGACAACGTTCGGCCTCTGGCTTATCCTGATTCAGATGCTGTGCTTATCTGCTTCGACATTAGCCGGCCAGAAACACTGGACAATGTCCTCAAGAAGGTGGGAATCTGGGGAAGCAGGACAGTCTGAGGGGGACCAGAAGCCATGGTCCTGACACAACATGGGCTGAAGAGTGTGTGAAGAGCTTATCTTCCCCACTGCCCCACCACTGTTACCTGGAAATCAGCCCTCACAGCTGGGGGAGATGGCAGGCCCTCAGGGAGTACTTGAGGGATTCTGTGTCTGCTCTCCATCTCCTTGGGTGTGGGAGCCCCAGATGGAGAGTAAGTGAGCACTGCTTCTGAAACTCAGGAAAGTCGTGTGGTCTCTCGGAGCCACTATTTCCACAAGAAAAGCCCATGGTGAATAGACAGGTCAGCTAAAGCAACCTGTTCCTAGGTGGGGGAGGGGAAAGTGGGACTGGTCTGTTCCCAGGAACAATCTGGGAAAAGGAGTGGAAATGGGATGGTTCCAGGCTGCAGATCCTTTATGAGCCCTCAGGTAGAAGCCAGGCCCCCAACTCTACAGCCCCACTCCAGGCCTCTCTTCCCTGCCCCCTCTCCCATATCACCATCCTGCTTTCCACCCAGGCCCACCATTCCCACCTCCTTCCATATATGGGAGTCCAGAGGGATGTGGGTTTCTGCATGCTGGGAGGAAGGGTGTCCTCCTGGCATGGAGCAAGGGTTCCCCCTGTACTTCCTACCCCTCCATAACTCTATTTTCTTCCCCTAAATAGTGGCAAGGGGAGACTCAGGAGTTTTGTCCCAATGCCAAGGTGGTGCTGGTCGGCTGTAAACTGGACATGAGGACTGACCTGGCAACACTGAGGGAATTGTCCAAGCAGAGGCTTATCCCTGTTACACATGAGCAGGTGGGGAGACTTGACCTCTAGACCTCTGCCCCCTCAATCTGATTTGAAAACACCCTACTTGACTCATCCCTTGCCCTCACCTCTGACCTCTGACCTGATCCCTTGAGTTCCTAACCCTCAGCCTCCCCACCCCTTGTTGCTGCCAGCTAAGCCCCATAACTTCTTCATGCACTTTCCCTTCAGGGCACTGTGCTAGCGAAACAGGTGGGGGCCGTGTCCTACGTGGAGTGCTCCTCCCGGTCCTCTGAGCGCAGCGTCAGGGATGTCTTCCACGTGGCCACGGTGGCCTCCCTTGGCCGTGGCCATAGGCAGCTTCGCCGTACTGACTCACGCCGGGGACTGCAGCGATCAGCTCAGCTGGCAGGACGGCCGGACCGGGGGACTGGGAACGAGGGCGAGATACACAAGGATCGAGCCAAGAGCTGCAACCTCATGTGAGGGGCCTGGGTGGGGCAGAGTTCCAGGAGGGGCGGTGAAGGGCACAATTGGTCCTCTGCCTGCACCAGCTTCCTGACCACCTGACTCTGGCTGGGACTTCAGGGCAGGCCGACTGAGCAATTCAGAATGGGGGGCTCGAAGCAGAAGGCAGCACCATTCCCCACATCCTCATTTCCCCTCCTCTCCACAGCAAGTTGAGAGAGCTAGCAGCGCAGGCATCTGGGCTAGGAGCTGGGATGGGGCATGGGGGTTGGAGAAGTTGGCACCAAGCAGTGAACTTGACTGAGATGCAGTAGAAGGGTGCCTTTCCTCCTCACCATCAGTCCCTAGTTCCTGGTTCTGACTTCCTTCCCCAAGGAAAGTATCCATTCTATGACCTTCCCTTTTTCTCTCTCACTTCTACAGCTGTTCTCACTCATCCTAACTTCCAGGCAACATGCACTAAGTTACAAAGCAAATTGTAAGCCCCTCCCCTCATCTACCCACTAGTCTTAGTTCCCTTTCCCTTCCTCCCTTCCCTCAGTAGTCCCCAAATAAAGCCCATGTCCTTGGAAAACGGCTGTGGCTTTAGTTTTGTTGCTTTCTAAAAAAACCCCCAAATCTACCAATCTCGAGCAGCAGGAGGGAAAGCTAGACTTCAGGAAGAACTTTCCAGTCTGTGGCCACACAAGGAGCAGAGGAAAAAGCTGTGAGTCAGATCAGCAATGCCCAGAGGTGGAGGAGTCAGATATCTTGGGAATATTTCTCTCAGCTAATGAGCCAGCCAATCCCCAGGCCATTATGGGGCTGGCAAGAGGACTGATGGGCAATTCATTACTCAGTCCAGCTGGGGTTCCCTGCAAGTGCAGGAAGGGTCTGAAGTGGTTCCCGCCCCTGCTTACCTCTGCACCGCGCCGCCCCAATCCCTGGCTTGGATCCTGGCAGTTGAAGGGGTAGGGAGGCCATCAAGAGCCTCCACGTCACAGAAACTGGACCCATGCAGATGAAGTTTCATAAGGGGACAGAAGTTGATTCTGGGGTCTCCTTGGAGGTGGGAACAGGGATAGTCACCCTCATTCCATTCTGAACTCCTTGGTATTTTAGAAAGAGTATCAGTGAGTTTAGGGTCACACTATACTCCAGAGCTCTCCCAAGGAAAGCTGATGGAGGGGCCAGTAGGAGCACTTGCTGTCAGGAAAGACAGTGCTGGTCTGTTTTCTCTGGAGTCTGGTTTCACATTGTCCTGTATTGCCTCCCTGGCTTTGGTCCCACTGGCCTCTTTTTGGTGTCATTCTCCCCCAGGAACCATCCCTAGCCTTTCCCCTCCCCCAGCCCCAGCCAGCTCTTCCAGACACACTGGGAGAAAACACAGGCTATGCCTTCCCATCTGCCAGGATTCCCCCGGCACCCCCACAATTCACAGTCCATCTTCCCTCATTCAGCAAATATGTACTGAGTACCAACTGCGTGCCAGACACTGGCTTGGGGTTCTGAAAGGACCAGTCTCTGCTCTGGAGGCCAGCCCAGGGGGAAGAGAGGTGTCCCAGGTGTGAGGGGGCCTTGGCTGTGGGAGCTCCTTACCATCCTGAGCCAGCCCTCTGGGCCAGTCCTGAAGGTGAAGAGGAGTTTGTCAAGCAGGAAAGGGGTGGGGAAGGCCCTCTGGGCAGAGGGTATAGGATGTGCAAACACGTGGAGCTGAGAAGAGTATGGCTCAGTTGTGCTGCCATGGCGGGAGAACAGAAGAAAAGGCTGGGAAGAGGCTGGGAAGGGGCTCGGAAGCCACTGCAGGGCCCACAGGGGAACTGGGATTTTATTCTGAGGATGTGAGGAGTTGGCAGAATTTTCAAGAAGAGAATGAAATGACTAGATTTGGGTGTTCGATAGATGGTTATCTAGATGAAGTGACAGACTGGGGCTCTGAGATATGCCACTTTAAATAGTTTGTCCTTTCCATATGCCAGAGCCCCAGGGCCCAGACTTAAGAGGAAAGGCAATTCTCACCTCCTCCTGGTCATCAGACACCCCTTTCCTGTCCCTCTCCTACCAGACCCGGTTCTGGGTTCTGGTCCATCTTGGTCAGTCTCCTCAAGAATTCTGGGGCAGCTTTAAGGGCACTGAGCACCTCACCCTCTTAACCTGGGACCTGGTTAGGGGCCAACTCCAAGACCCTCTTCAAGGTCTGAGTTCTGGATTGAGGGTGCTGGAGAGGGCTAGGGTGCCCACGCCTGACTAGGTGGCTCCGCCTGGCCCCAGAGGATTAACCTTTCCCTTACAGAAAACTGCCATACCTTTGACTTAGGGTTTTGAGCCAGGAGGCTCCACTTCTCCACTTTGTACTTCAGCACAAAGTAAGCTCAAGCCCGTGGCCAGTAAAGTGCAGTCTCTGCCCCTCTCTTCTCCCAGCCTCCCGCTCTTGCTCGCTCAGGGAATGCAAATGCATTTCAATATCCGCCGAAAGCAAAACATAATTAGGAAGATAAATCAGCTAGAGGAACCCCCAAAGTTTAATACATTTCCAATACCACCGGGAACAGATTTTTGGTCCCCTCTGCAGGTCGGGGTTGTCAGACATTTTATTTCTGGGGAGGGGGCTGTGCCCCAGGGCTGAGAAGCAAGGTGGTGGGAAGAGGGCTCCCTTGGGCTGTTCCTTGTTCCACAAAGGTCCCTGCAATTTGGAGGGGACCTTACCCCCACCCCCAGATGTAGGAGTCAGATCCAGCTTCCTCCTCTGCAGCTGTCCCCCCTCCCTCAAATTAGACACCCATTTGGGAAACAATGTAGCCTCGTTAATCATTTAATGAAATAAACAACTAATCATGCTGTGATGCTGCCAGTGTTTCTTAACCTCCACCATCAGCCTGCCCAGGAGGGAGAAAGGGGGAAGGAAAAGATGGGGAGAGAAGGGGAGGATTAGCCTTGGTCTAATTCCTGAAATGCTTAAGCTGACAGATTTATCCCCTTGTGACTCAGGCCTTCCCAGGAGGGGCAGTCAAGAAAAGAACTTGAGATTCGGAGGTAGAGATCTGAGGGCTTGGGTCCCAGTTCTGCGGCCTCCTTCAGTGGGCCTGCCTGGGGAGCCTTTGGTGAGGCCCTGAACCATCATTTTCACACCTGGAAAAGCGAGCTGATCACAGTCTACCTCGCTATGTAATGAGGAAGAGTTAAGACAGGAGAAAGGATGTAGAAAGAAACTTGACCCTTTGAAGAGGTCCAGCTGAGTCACACTTTATTCCTTACAACTTAGATAACCAGGCTTGAGTACTTCTAAACTGGGCCTGAGGGATCACAAAAGGCTTCTTGGCAGCACCTCCTGGTGGAACATAGGTTGGGTCAATCGCCTCCAAAGGAGTGCAGGCCACAAACCCCTGGGTTCGATTCATGGGGTAGGAGGAGAGACAACCAGTGTGAACAACTAAGTAAAAATAAAATAAAATGCTTCTTCATCCTCTCTTTCTGCCTACCTACCTGCCTACTTGCCTTCATTCCTGCCTGCACCTCTCCTTCCCCCACCCCAAATAAAAGGTTCTTGTGCTGGCTTCATGAATTAGAGGAAGGCCAAAAGACAGGAAGGGGAGGTCACTGTGTCTTATCCCCACACCTATCCAGAGAGCTTTAGTGGCGTCCTTTGGTCCCCATTTTTCTGAACTCCCATTTAAATGTGCAGAAGACTCGGATGAGGACCCACCCCATGCTGCCACAGTGACCCCACTCCAATTCCACTCAGACTGGTCCTGCAGGCAGAGGGAAGGAAAAGGGGATCATGCCCCTGAGGTTCCTGGTGGACGCCAGGACCCTGGCAGGCTGTCCTGGTATAGCTCTCTCCCCTAACTCCACACTCTTCCCCAGGAACGGGGTTCTGTTCCTCTGAGCATCCCTCCTCTCCTTGCCAACAAAGGAGTTTCTACTACACAGTGCAGCCTCTCCCGACTTCCTCCTTCCAGCTGGGTTCCCAGGTCTGTCTCTAGTCAATCTCCTCTCCTCAAAGCTGGGGTTGAGGGTCAGAGAGAGGAGGCTCCAGGTCCAGGAGGGCGGGGTGATTCCCAAGCAGCTAACCCTCAGCAGCAGCGAGGAGACAAGAGGGACACATAGATAAGTACCCCTCCCCCCCCCAAATGCCTCTGCTGTTGATTCCTAAATAACAGATGTCTGTCTGCATATTAATGAGATTGAAATAATTGGTGAGTTTTTCATTCAGTGTCAGAATGAACCCAGAGGCCTTATGTTCATGCACACAGACACCCACTCACCCCGACTCTCCTTCGCCCGGAGAACAATGACACAGACGCAGATGCTGGCAAGACTGACCCACAAAGGGAAGGGGCAGACATGAAGTGGGCGGGTATCAGCAGGAGGGAGACCTCCACAGTCTGGGTCGTCTGTCAGTTTTCTCTCCCTCTAGCTCATGGTGCCCCCAGCGCCCCCTGGGGCAAAACCTGGCATCTGTGAGATTTCACCACCATGCAGGAGCCCAGAGGGAAGTAGGAGCCGGAAGGTAGAGAGGGTGGTGGGGGAGGCAGGCGAAGGGGGAAGCAACAAAGCAGTGACCTCCAGTGTGGCTGTGCCTCCCATGAGCCTGGAGTCAGCGGGCCCCTTACCCTGCAGGAGCCACTGCGCCAGTGAGTGAGGTGGAAGAATGGAGGTGTTAGAATCAGAAAGATACCATCTGCTAGCTAGGTGCTCTTTGCAAGTTCTCAACCTCTTGGACCCTCTCATTGGCTCTGTCTCTAAGAACATCTACTTTGCAAGGCTGAGGGGACGAAATGAGATAAAGAACGTCATGTTTCTGTCTCAGTGTCTGGTTTATAATAGGTCCCAACACATGTTTGTTCTCTCCCCACCTATCCCCCAAACACACTAAGACAATTTCAAAATTGTTGCCTCTCCTGCTAGACCCACCCTTGTTAGGGAAGGGTTAATTAGGAGTTTAATAATTATCCTGGCTCCCTGGAAACTGGAAGGAAGGAACCAGAGGGAAGATTAAATAGACACAGGAAAGAGAATGGATGGAAATCACAGAGAGACCACAGAGACATGGAGACACAGATGGGAAGGCACTGCAGACAAGTGCAGGGAACCCTAGAATGTGTCTAGAATCCAGACTGTAGATTCCAGACGCCCCAGTTCTGCCTTCAACTCGCTGTTGGATCTTAGCAAATCTCATCCCCTCTTAGCATCTCAGGGTCCTCATCTGTAAAATAAGGGGGTAGCTTTCTCTCTGAGGTTCTTTCTCATTGTGAGAACCCCAGCGGCCTGGGCAAGCACAGGGGAGGGCGAGGAGGTGGGCTGCCCCACCCCCACACTATGGCCCATCAGTCACTCCAGCTCAATCTCCTCTCTCCCTTGGTAAATGGATCTGCTGCGCCAGCAAACAACTGTCCATTGTGTCCTAATGAGGGACGAGCAGGGAAAACCAATCACTTATGATGCAAATGAGTGGCGGCTGCAACCACCTGGCTTTCACTGAGTGGCTCTCTTTTGCCCAGACCCCAGCACTGCCCCAGTTGGGCCTTTCTCCTTAGCCCCAGTTCCCATCTGGTCTTGGAGAAGGAGGGGGAGGCCCTGATGGGCCTTCCCATTGTCACTCTCGGCCACTCCCTGCACTAAGTCTCAAGCTCTCAGCCTGAGAGGCCCAGCTTCTCTCCCCGCCCCAGAAAGCTTGCAGAGCAACTGTTTTTGTTTTGAACTGAGGTGAAATTCACATAACATACAATTAACTCTTCTAAGGAGTACAATTCCATGGCATCTGCTGCATCACAATGCTGTGTAACCACCAGCTCTCTGGACTCAGGTGATGTGCCCCTCTGCCCGGCCCCACAGCCACAGCCTTCAGGGGGAGATGGAGCTGCTGAGGCCTCTGCAGAGGGTGGACAGCACTGGAGGCTGGTCAGGCTACAGGTGGAGATACCCAGCGCCGGCCTGGGGCATAGGGTGGAGCCCTGGGGAGGTTTGGGCCTTGGTAGAAAGAGAGTGATCACTGCCTCCCCCCAGCACAGCCCAGGGGTCACATCTTTAGGACAAGGCCTCTAGAAATTTTTTTTTTCCCTCTTAATTCCACATTTGGTTAGAAACCAGAGGTGGCCCCAGCACAGATTTTTCAGAGCCTCTGTGGGCTTGGAGATGATCTCACCCTCACCAATAGGCTCCTCACCTTGGCAGCTGCGGAGGGTCCTGAGATGGGTTTTATTGAAGGAAGATTTTCTACCTACTTGGTACTAGTTTATTCCAGAGTTCCAGAGCCTAACAGCTTGGGAATATCCAATATAAGTTGTAATTTTATTTTCTCTTGCAAATATACCATTTGGTTTTATGTCCTTTTCAAGAGAAGATAGCAAACATCTGCTTACCTATGTGTCTATGATACCTTCAGATTCACCTATTTTCCCCTCTAGGACATGTGGCGATGCTTTCAAAACAAAACTCTTCTGGAATTTACCAGTGTCAACTGCCACAGCATTGCAGAGAAAAAACTTTACAGGATCACAAACTGTCTTTTATCTTCCCGGGCTCCTTCCCCCACACAGCGAGTCCATACTCCTCTGCCAGACAAAACACAGCCCAGACAACATAATGAGGGCATTTCCATCTGTGACCTAATGAATAGGGAGTCCTGGGCTAGTTAGTTAGCACCGGGTAACCTTGGACAAGAACCTGAACCTCATTTTTATCACCTATAAAATGGGGATAACAATCTTTACCCTAGCTAGGGTACCTCCCAGGAAGCAAGTGAGGAGAGAAATAATGGTTGTGCCAGTGCAAAACTTGTGAAGAGATCATGGACATCACAATTATTTTTCCAGTGACGGCGGCAGTAGTTTATACTAGCTTGGAGGCCTCGCTGGAGGACACATAGAAAGAGAAAACTGCTGTTCTCTGGCTGGGCGTCACAAAGGGGTGGGCCTCATCAGGCAAAAGAGAGTAAGGGAAGAAATCTGTAGGTGTGGGCTTAGAAAAGGAAGGGTGACTCTCGAACACTTAGATATTAAATATTGGTTTTGGAGAAAATCAGGGTCCCCGAAAAATGGATAGGCAGCATTAAAGGGAATTATTCTCCTAATGGCAGAATGTGGCTGGTTTTCTAAGGATCAAAGTTCTTGAGGGTGGGACCAGCAGCTGGATAAGCCTTTACATCCATCCTTTAGCTCATTCATTCAGCAAATCTCACTGGGTCTCTAACAAGTCAGTGGAGCTGGGTTATACCAAATATAAAAATCATACTAATTCCATAAGGATATTCTGGTCAAATAAATAAAATAAAATAAAATAAAAATAGAATATGCACACACAAAACTGGAAGGAAGGGTCATAAACAAAGCAAAACTTCTGGGGTGGTCCAAGTGAGGGAGATTCTGGTCTGGAAGACCTGGGAAAGCTCTGTGGAGGTGGGATAGACAGGATTTGAGCCCATGAATATGGCAGAGCAGGACTTGTGTCTTTAGTAGAAGAAAAAATGTGAGCAAAATCTCTGGATCCCCATATTTGATGACCAGGGTGTCTGAAAGGGCAGCAGGTGTGGCACGGAATAGGTTGGGTGGGGGAAGAGTGGGTCAGATAAGTGTATCCTTAGAAGACCCTCCCATTTCTTCTTTTTGTCTACTGCTTCCCCCAATCCTGACAGCTGGAGATTCTTACCTGGACCTTCTGGAATCAACTGGTTTCCTTTACATCTAGTCAAATACATCCTACCTAAACTCTGAGAGCCAGTTTGAGATGTCTCACCCAGAGGTTCCACAGAGCAGGCAGAGCCTGATCCCATCACATAGCTCCTACGGGCTCCTGAATCAGAAAGCTCACTTCTGTTAGGGTTTTCTTGCCTCATCCACTTAATAGCATAATCATGGTGTGCCCTGGTAGAGGAGTGGTTTGTTCAACTGCCTCCAGTTGGAAGTGCAGTACACATGGACCTGGATTTGTGTCCTGGGCCTCGAATGAACGACTAAATAGAAAAAAATAAAATGCTTCTTCCTACTCTCTTCCCGTCTGCCTGCCTACTCACCTTCATTCCTGATTGTACCTTTTCTTAAAAAAAAAAAAAAAAAAAATAGTATAAGCAAGTCAGAAATGGATCTTTTCTCCCTCCTACAACCGTGAAACACACATAGGACACAGGTTACCACAGAACTAGTCTCCCCAATTACTAAGCTTGTGGCTCACCCCCTCCTAGGACTGGTTCCCATCATGTTAGCCTCACGCCAATCTTTGAATCAAGATTTCTGCCAACTCCTTTTGTTTTGTGATCTTGGGCAAGTTGCTTGACCTCTTAAAGTGCCATTTCCCTCATTTGTTCATGTTGAGAATAGTGCGTGGAACTTACTAGGAATGTGGCAAATGTTAATAATTATCACTATTATTGCTCTCCTTAGAGCTGCCAAGATCATATGGTCCACAGAGCTCAGGACTGGCTTTCCATTTTCCTTCCCTTTTAATTTAGTTGTCTTTTCCACCCAGCTGCCTCCTTCTGCTTAGTCCTCCTTGGGTTTTGCCTGTCACAAGTCTCTATGTCTGCCTGCCTTTCTCCCTTAAAGTCAGTTTTCTCTTCACCCCTTGGAAACCAGCTGGTGGCTGACTCTCACAGGGGTACAGTTGTCTGTGCCTTGCTCTCTCCATCAGTCAATAAAGATAAATTACAAAATCATTTATTTGTTCCTGTTACCTTGAGGGCTGTCTCAAATTGCCTTTCTTTTGAAAGCCACATTTGCATATCTCTATGTTGGAGTCAAAGGCTGCAGCTGTGGTTTCACTGAAATTTAAATATTAATAAAACCTCCTAAACCTCTAGCATTTTTTTTCCCCCTTTTTTTAAGCAGTCAGGCCCTTCTGCTCCTAGGTTGCTAATATAATTTAATCTTTGTCCTTTGCTTTGTATTTTTTTAAGGGCCCATTTGGAGTCAACTAAAGCCAGCTGCTGCAACCCTGTCGCTAAGAACCACTAACCCACCCACAAACCTTAGATTCCCTAGATTGAACTCAGACCCAGATTCAACTCTCCTGGGACAACAAGTAACACTTTATATCAATTAGCAGCACCCAATGCTAAACTGAGGTTCTCAAATGTGAGCCTGCTTGAGAATCAGATTGCTGGGCCTCACCCCAGTGTCTGGTCCCATAGGTCTGGAGGGAGACCTTGGAACTTCCATGTCTAGCAAGCCCTCCCGCACCCCAATCAACGACTACACTAAGATGCGTTCTCAACTGCCTCATCATCTAGGTTCCTGAAATTGGGTCTCCATAATGTGGAGGCGGAGTCTCCAGTTCTCTGCTCCTTTCAGCCCCTCAAACCATTACCTTTTCCTGATCCTTCAGACATTTCTGGATCTCCCTCTGCCCCTTCTCAATCTCTGTTCACCACAGGAACTGACTGTTTCCATTTCTAATTTTCTATTTGCCCAGATTCATTTCTTTCATTTTCTTCTAGTTATGGGCAGATTTACGGGCTGTTTGAGGGAGCTCAGCGTCACTGCAGTATGAAGGGGCCTCTGGTTCAGCCATTTTGCAGCCTTTAATAAGCAAGCCCCCAGGATTCCTGGCGAGCAAGCCCCATTCTGTCGGGTTTCTGTGGGTAGGTCTGCAGTCGTTGTCCGCCACCCCCACCCTCCTCTCTGCCTTCTGCCTCTGGGGCTGCCCTTATCTACTCCTCTCAGCCTTCACAGGATACAGTCTGGGCAGCCTGGCTCCTTCCGCTCCAGCCACCCCAACACTGATTCCTTTCTTTTCCTCTTGCATGTTTTTGAGTCGATACCCTGTTGATGATTCTGGTTGCATTTTTCAGGATGGAGCTAATCTACAGCTCTTCTCTGGGTCCCCTCCCTGTGCCTGCAAGATAATCCCTCCTCTTCTTTCTTTCTTGGTCCTTTGCAGAAGTTCATTTCATAAAACGAAATAAAGGTGCTACAGGAACTTGTTCCCATAATGCTGCTGTGCTCAGAGAGGACTAGAGTGTGGAATGGAAAAGTGGAAGCACATCTGAAAGCCAGAGGTCAAAGGAACAAGCAGATTTACTTCATCGTCAGATAAACCTCTTAAACACACCAAACGTCATGAGGCCAGGGCCAGAAATGGACTTCCGGGGAAGATTATGCAGCATTGCAGATATTTGTTGGGAGACCTTGAGAGGTAATTACAGAAAACTTTTTAATGGGCTTTAGTCATCTCTGCTCACACCCAGGATTCCCGGGAAGGCAGGTTGTACTAAAGGGTTGTTACTTTCCCATTAACCCAGCAGTGGTGAAGGCAGCAGGCACACCCCCAGGGCCCAGAGCGCTTGTTTGCTTCTTGCTTGCCTTTGCTGCTAACAGAGACCCACTGACCCCTTCGTGGGTAGACAGAAAGCTGGCATGGGCCCTAGAGAGGTCCATACAGTTTGTAGAGTGAACTAGGAGACTTCGAGAAATAAAAGATAAGCAATCATAAACTGGGAGCCTGGCTGGGAATGGAAACAGGAGCTAAGATCCAATCCTTAAATCCTCTGCCTAGGGCTGTTTTCCCAGGCAGAGCAGCTACCTTCAACAGCCTCCCAGCATGGTCCACAAAAGCCAAAAGAGTGCTAGTTTCCTTCAAAACCTATTCTACTCCCAGGATTCCCTTGAGGCTTGAATTGTACTTTCTCTCCTAGGGTCCCTGATTGATGCAGGTGGAAAGGTGAATGCTGAGAAGGAAAGGGCTAAGGTTTAGATCTTCCAGCTGTCATTTACCAGCTGTTAAAATCTAAAGAACAGCTGTGTCCTGACAGAGTAGCAGTTGGGTTGGTTCTCCAAAGGAGCACAGGCCACGCACCCCTGGCTTTGAGTCCCAGGTCTAGAGTAAATAGCCAGTGTGAACAACTAAATGAAAATAAAACTACTGCTTCCTTCTCTCATTTCCTGTCTGCTTGCCTACTCACCTTCATTCCTGCCTGTACCTTTCCTTTAAAAATAAAAATCTAAAGAGCAAAATATTGTATTTTTAGCTCCCAATTTTCAAATGAGGTATCAAATGCCCACTTCATAGCACTGATATGAAGACTAAATCACATAAAAAATGTAATAATGGCAGTTCCATTTTCTTTACTCTTCCTTTACCCACTCACCCTCCTTTCAAATATGGCAGTACCAAATCCTGTTGAGGATTTCATTCTCTTTGCCTCAAAGAAGATTCCAACCTCTGAACAGTGTGAAAACCAAGAAATGGAGATACTGCATTCTATGGATCAAGGATGTTGTTAAATAGAATATTATACACCCTGGCCCTGGGTCTTGAACCTAGGTCCCTGGGATGTGTGTAAAACATCTGGTAGCCTTATCCGCTCAGCCACCACAAGGAGCCCAGAATTCTAAGATGTTCTACTGAGATTTCTGTCCCCTGGTTCTTCAAATACTAATCCAGGTACTGCCATGAAGGAACTCTGCAGCTGTAATTAAGGTTAGAGACCTGAAGACAGACCACTCTTGAATTACATGGTGGGCACAATCTGATTACTTGGGCCCTTAAAAACGGGAATCTCTTTAGTAGGACTTAGAAGATATGAGCAGAAGGGGAAGTCAGATTCCAAACGTGAGAAAGACTTTACCCATCTTAGCTGACTTAGAAATGGAGGTAGGGGGTGGTCATGAGCCTAGGGCTGTGGGTAGTTTCTAGAAGTTAAGAATGACCTCTGGTGGAGAGACAGCAAGGAAACAGGAAAACAGTTCTATGATTTGCAAGGGACAATTTGGACATGAAGTGTGCTTAGAAGCAGACTCATCCCCAGATCCTCTAATAAGAACACAGCTCCGCTGACACTTATTTTTGGCCTCGTGAAACCCAAAACAAAGATATCAATTGAGTCAGTGTGAACGTCTAACCTACAAAACTGAGATCATTGGATGCTGTTTCTAAGTCTACTAAACGTTTTGATAATTTGTTATGGCAGCAAAAGAAAACTAATATAATAGGTACTGAAGGACCTCAATACCCCTAGGACGTAAGCACTATTGTTACCCCCATTTTATAGATGAGGAGACAGTGGAAAGGCTCTGAAAGAGCCTACAGGTTAAGTAAGCCTCAAAAACAGTCATACTTGGAAATGTTTGCTACCAAGTTTATTTGCAGGTGAACAGCAGAACATTTACAAAGCATATTTTGTACAATCAAGTCCATATTGCCCTCACACACTGGGGGGCTAAGGAAGACCTAATCCTTCCAATAGCTATAAACCATCCTGGATAATGAGTTTATGAAAAACACTTTCCCTTCCTTCAGCAAACAAAATTATTTATGAAGCTGTATAGTTCAGCAATAGGAAGCAAAGGGAAAAAAATTACCTCAAGGAAAGCAACAACTCCTTTCCTGGTGGGATCTGTCATTTTATAGACATGAAATATTCATATCAGAGATCTTATATTTCAGGAGGAATGGGTTACATATCAGAGCTACAACAATAAAGATTTTATTTATTACTCAAGGGGAATTAAAATACTCTCCTTAGACACCAGTTCTTAAAAAGATTCTACTGTTTCAGAGCATATCAGTGTTAAGAAAATGCTTTAGAAATCCAGCAACTATAGCCCAGACTTTTGAAGAGCAGGGTCAGCGTAACTCCCCTCTCCTCCGATGAACCCTCAAGTTTCATATTTATATTCATTACTGCCCCTGAATTCCTTCCCCAATGCTCCACTCCAACATTTGAGAATTACACAAAGACTGCTCTGATTTTAAGTCACGTCACAATTCCCCAAGTACTTGCCTTCCACTGAAGGGTTTGACTCTTGGCCTTTATGAATACAGGGTTTTAGAGAAACAAACTTAGGGAAACCAGTTATTCTCTGGAGGGTGGCCACTCTGTGCCTCTAGCTCTAAGCCAACAAGCTCTAGTACAAGGAATTGGGCTGATACTGAATCAGCATCTTACTCAGCTGGTGGGGTTTAAATGGTTTTAAATTCTTTTCAGGTGAAAAGTTACTACAATTTTGTGCTCATGGCAGATTTCAAAGGGAGATGTGAAGCAGAAAATCTTTAAGGGACACTTGCATAGCCAGAAGTTCTTTTCAGGCTGATGTACATAAAATATTCAGTAACTAGAACCGTGGAATGACTGAAGAGGAGCTCCCAGGGCCTGGTAAATGGCTGTTTCTTCAAGTCCTACACACATAGCTGGCTGGAATCAGCATCAGCTCTGGGGCATCTGGGGTATCAGGTAGGGGTCCAGCTCCTGGCACTGGTAGAGAGCTACACTGTCCAATACCCACTCTCGGGTCACCACAGGGGCCTCACACATCTGCCCAATCGCTGGGGACAGAAACACAAAGATTAGTGTCAACTCACATATTCCCAGACTAAACTGATCAACTTACTCTGGAGACCTGGTTATACGAATTCTTAGGGTAACTCAGATAGGAGCAAAATTGTTGATCTTCAGTAATGCTTCAGGACATAGGACCGTACTCAGAAGCCTGAGGAGTGACTGCTGATGAGAGCTTACAGCCTCTGGTAATTTTATTAATTTTATTAAAGTGAGTTCCAATCTATTAAAGGGAAATTCATCAGAGAGAGCAAAACAGCACTACAGTTGAATGATGTGAAAAATGTTTGCAATACCTTAAGTGAGAAGGCAAAACAGTATGATGAGCACGGCTGTATTTGTGTGTATATCTTTATGTGTATATGTGTGTGGAATATGTGTGTATATATATACATATATAATACACACGTGCCTAGAATTTTACGATCATTTTCAAGTGGAGCGATTATTTTATTGTTTTTGTGCTCATTTATATGTTATAAAATGAACATTCATATTTAAACTCTCCCAGAGAAATAGTTCATGTATTAATTTTATAACACAAAATAAACAAAAAAAAGTTTTAAAAGGACATTTCAGCTATTTGTTCATTCATTCATTCAACAAATATTTGAGTACCTAGAATGTATCAAGAACAGTTAACTCGCCACTGGGTAACCTGTGTTGAACTAAACCCATTCAACAGGACCCCATACAACACAGGCACATGCAGGTATCTTACCATGGAAGCCACTGTCCTCTGTCCAGGCATCCGGCTGCACAACCACAACTGGATGAGTACCCTGTGTCCCCAGAGAGGAAACAGCACTAGGGGTTATCAGAGCACTTTTGGTACAGTCACTTCACCAGTTCTCGATGATTTGTTGCAGCTAACTATTCTAGGGCAGCCACAGAAAGGAAGGGCAAGGGCATATGGCAAAAAGAAGGGTTAGAGGGAAATAGCCTTCCCTCAGTATATTAAATACAGCTCCCACGTCCTCACTTATCCTTTACAGATGGGATATACTTACCTCACCCAGAGTGAATGATGAAGGTTCCTTCACCACAGAAGCCCCACAAAGGTGCACCATCCACTCTAGTTGATCTAAACAGGACATTCAAACTTAAAATCACAATAGTAATCTACATACTTAATCTGGGCCCTCCATTCCATACTCTTCTGAGAGAAGTCTTATAGCAAAATTTCTCAGTAGGAGAGTCACTATCTCTACTATAAAGGAACAGAAAGGTGGAAACTAAAATCTATAGGAGGGTATGGCTTCTTAGTCAATTTGCTTTTGATATGCTACCTACTTTGGTTATCAACACTTTAAAGACAAACAAAAAAAAAATCCAAGCTCTAATTTCCATTAATTTGCTAAATCGCTGGCTAAGATACTGTGAAAAAACACCCACCTGCCAGCCCTCCTTTCTAACTAATTCTGTGTTGGTAACTGATAATCACGGCCATTGAGAGCACCATACTTGGTGGTAATTACTATAAATGTCAAGAGACAGGAAGATAATTCAGTTAAAAAAAAAAAAAAACACACACACCCAAAACACAACATTCTGGACAAAGACTCCTGGAAAAAGAGCACATCAGTGGGGAAATGTTCCATGCTGAACCAGTGAAAGAAATCAGATTTTCCATTTGCATCTGGAAAGTCAGCAGAACTGACCAACAGGTAGCTTCTGCGACCCTCTGGGTGCTCTCTTCCATGAGCAGGTTTCTGGGAATTGCTGAGGTATTCCTGATTGAGCTAACTGACTCACCTCCAAAACGATTCCTGCTAGAGACCCTGGTTTCCAACAGAACCAAATAAAAAGAAGAAATCCTTGAGTGGCACTTGGAAATTTCATAAAAATCCAATCAATAACCAGTAAGACAGAAGCAAAATTACTTTGTTGCAGTTCATTTGCTCCTGACCAGATGCCAAGATCACCTTCTGAAAAGGAGAGAGGCCCCAAGTCCCTGGGGCAATAGGCGGCAAAGGTAAGAAGCCTTTGTTTTGAAAATAATGAGTCAAATAGATAACAGGCACCAGGGCCTTAGAGCTGCACAACTCCTGAGTTGAGCCCCAAAGCACTCCTAAAAAAATATCACATTCAGTGTCAAATTTAATTAGAAAATGTTCATCAAGAGTCTTTCCTTGCTCTGGGCCTGTGCGTGAGTCCCCAGGCCCACAGGGCTTATACAGCTGCTATGCTTTCATGCTTTTCTCTCTGTATCAAATGAAGATGGTTTAGAAAGAGCAGAACCCTTTCTTGACATTTATAAATCCAGAAGGTCTCTTCTTAATTTGTTTTTTTCCCCTCTGTTAGACCAGAGAGCAGGAAGAGCAGCTCTATCCAATCTGAGCACAGGTAACGTGTAGGTGCAGTTTTGTCTAACAGGTGGTTGGGAAATATAACTTCAAGAACACCCCAGCAATCTGAAGATCCCCACAAAAGGTGATCTCTCCTATAATACCTGTGTGGGACAGGCTGGTGCTGGCAAGTGTAGTTTCCCAGTCTCTTACCTGTGGGCATGTTTGTAAAGGGTCCATAGCAACAGATCTCTAGGCCTTTGAAGATCTGAGAGAAGAGGGAAGAGAGGGAGGAGGAAGAGAAAGAAATGCTAGTTATAAGAGTATGGGGTTTTATAAAAATACAATATAAAGACTCTCAAAAATGAAGAATTTTGTTTTCCTTTTCTTTACCACTGGATGATTTCTGTTGTACCTTCCAGAGACAATTAGTTCACCGACCAGAACAATGATGCATTTTAGAGGGCCTTTTCTGGTGTGTGTATGTAGCTGACCTACTCTATGGTTGTTTTTTTGTTATTCAAGGGATGAGCACCACACCTTGCCATCAATCAGGCCTAGGCTCCTCCTTGATGACCCTTCTCAGTGACTTCACTTCATATTAGAGACAAGAAGGAAAAAAAAAAAATCTCACCAGTCTTTATGTTTTTGTTTTTCTTAAAGGAAAGGTACAGGCAAGAAAGAAGGCAGGCAGGCAGGAAGAGAGAAAGGAGCATTTAAAATTTTATTTCCATTAAGTTCACACTGGTTTTTTCCCCCTGACCCTGGACTTGAACCCAGGGGTATGTGGCCTGTGTTACTTAGGAAGCAACTGATACAACCACTACTCTACCAGAGCATGTTGTTCTTCATGTTTAATAAAAGGGTTTAATGGCAAGAAATGAAAGTCATTGGCTGAAGTTTTATGTTTATCTAGACTTGGGATACAATACAGCAATAACCACGGTCCTAAATGGCAGAGGCCTATGTTTATGTGTACAAACTTCTTTCTCCTCTGACTTTCTTCTGGTCCCCAAACATCTGATCCTACCTTTACACTGCTCTAAGAATGGTCATGTTCCTTCAGGAAACTAAACTAGTTTTTAATCTAGAAGTAAAGCCTGGTTCTGCTGATCTGACAGGAGACACAGATCACACTGCACTGCCTCAGGTCTCCACTTCCTTTACATTGATACCAATGTCCAAAAGACATTTCTGAGATGACAGAATTGTCCTGTTTTTGTGACTAATGAGCACCTGAAATGTGGTTAGGGCACCAAACTTCCTATTTTATTTAATTCCAGCTAATGAAAATGTAAATGGCCTTACCTGGCTGGTGGCTATTATGTTAGGCAAATGCTAACATAAGCACTGGCATGGGTTCTTAGGAAAGGACTTGAGTATCATTTAAAAGAAATCAAGTTTGTGTTGGCTGGTTGGGTATGTATCATTTAAGTAACCTGGGTTCTCTTGACCCTCTTTCTTTCTCCCCAGTCCACTAAAAGAAACTTACCTAGGCCTAGAACTCACCTTGTTTCAAATAAAATAGACTGGGATAGAGAAAAATCAGGTGGCTAAGAACACATGAAGTCTTTTAGGAAATACCCTCTCCTCCCGACATTTCAACTACAGCTAGAATAAGAAAGGATAGCAGGACAAGTCTCTTTTTAAGCGACAATCTCCATCTGTCCCATTCTCACTATGTGTATAACTGAATAAGTGAATCTCCAACCTGTGGACCAGACCTAGATGCTCATAATGCTAAAAGTTCTCCCAAGGCAACCAACTGGAACCCAATATTGCTGTGAAGAGTTCAAAAGTTTAGAAATTTATATATTCAGGCTGACACTCACTGATGAGGATGTCTAGTTATGAGATAAGAAATGTGAAGTTTCGCCTCTACTACGAATACATTTCTCTTCCACAGTAAAATACTATGGTGACATCTAGTATCTTCAGAATGTCATTACTTTCTTTGACCAGCCGTTTTGCATCATTGCCACGCCAAATGCATGAAGAATCCCAAAGCACTGTAATTTCTTTAGAAGAGGAGAAGAATTTGGTGCTAATTCTGTCTTGCATATAGTGGGAGTAAAACAAATGGCTGGCTCACATGGAGCTCCCCTGAGGTGAAGGCAGAAATAGGGCCAGCAGCTTTTTCTTACATCTGAAAGTTACCTGATAGGCTTGGAGAGTGAGGCTGCGATGATCCCAGGGGTTCAGAGTTCTAGTACATGTCTCATAAAGTTAAGATATGTGTTCAGAGCAGTCTCTGGTATACAGTGAACACTTTGTAGATGTTAGCTATTGAGTTTTTTGTTTTTTTTTCCTTAAAGGAAAGATGCAAGCAGGAAGGAAGGAAACTAGAGGCAGGCAGGCAGGAAGAAAGAGGAGGAAGAAGCATTTTACTTATTTGATTTAGTTGTTCATCTTGGTTGTTCCCATGAGTCCCAGGATGCGAACCTAGGACCTTGGAATGGATGTTCTCAACCCCTACTCCACAAGGGAATGTCCACTATTGATAATTAATCACTTTCTAAGCACTGTGTACATTCATCTCACAGCCCTTACCATATGGTGAAGTATAAAGAGCAAAGACTAGACTTGCATGTTTTAAATTCCAGTTCTGCCATTCATCAGTGGAGACTTGAACCCCAGAGAGGAATCCAAATTACATAGCCTCTCTAAATCTCTAAATTCCTTCATTCCTAAAATGGAGATACATTACTTTATTGGGCTGGGAGAGCTACAAAAGGACCTAATATGAAAGCGCCCAACTAGTGCTCTAGCAATGAGGATGTAATAACCCTTACTAGATGAATGAGACCATCTCCATGAAGGGGCTGAAATGCAGGGACAGGGGTGGTTTCTGTCAACAGAATGGCAAGGAGGGCTTTCTTTACCGTTCTGTGCTGAGATTCTCTTGCTCGTTTTGGTCCTTGATGGTTTCTTCCATTGACAACATCTCCTCTGACTTCAAAATCATGCTGAAAGAAACCAAACCCAAACCACAGGGATCAGAAAAAGAAAAGTCTCCTTCAATAGAAGCAGAGCAGATACATCATATTTAAGGAATTCAGCACTGCCAGGCAGAATTTTAATCCCCCATCCACCCCCAACCCTTGCCAAAAAAATAATTCTTTTTGATGGACTGGATAAAATGACTAGCATCTCGGCTGCTGAAATCAATTCACTGAAGCAAATCTTTGTGGGCAGAAATTAACAATTGGCTTTTCACCTCACTGGGACTTAAGTATTTTAATTTTCAACATCTATCTCCTCTCAAAACATTCACTTAGCATTTAGATTAAACTGCTAATACTGTGCTGTTATAAAGATAACTGGAGAATTTCTGATCTCTTAAATCAATTGTATATTACCATCTTAAGAAATAAGGGCTTCTCAGATTTCCACTGAAAGATTTACAGTTAATGAAACCAAAATGATAAAATATATATTTAATACACTGAAGGAAGGTAAAGGTTCTCATAATCACTATCTTGACTGGTCAAGGACAAGAGAATAAAGAATAATGGGATCAGGAGTTTTGGGGAGAAATATGAGGAAGATATGTTTAGAATTCTAACTGAAACTCAGATTTTAGGGAGGATATTTGTTGCCAAGAGTATTACAAAAAAATAAAGGCATGAGTATAGCAACAGATTATTATTAGGGGAAAGAACACTTAAGATTTCCTAGTCACTTAAGTGAGAAGATCCAGTGATAAATACATCATCTATTTGAAGATGATCCTCAGATTTACAGTCCTGATTGTATTCCTGTGCCTGCTTAACCTCCCTACCCAGATGTCTAGTATAAATCCCCAAATTCATGAATTAAAATAGCTATTGAGTCTAATCCTGCTTCCTATCCCCTGCACCTAGTCCTCCCGCATTTCTAATTTAATGTTAGTAACATTACTCGGTTGTTCAAGCCAAAACCCAAGCATTACTCAGTTCTTCTCTCTACTTTACCACCATTAAATTTAACCCATTGTAGGTTAAATTGTAGGCTGTGCCCTGGTGGAGTAGTAATTAGGTACGCTACCTATGGTCAAGTGCAGTCCAAGTACCTGGAGCTAAGGGGAACAACCAAGATGAACAACTAAATAAAAATAAATAAAAGTGCTTCTTCCTCCTCTCGCTTCCTGAATCCTTGCCTGCTTGCCTTCATTGCTGCCTGTATTCTTCCTTTACAAAATAAATTTAACCCATTATTAAGTCTTATTTCCAAACATATCTCAAATCAAACTCTTATGAAACCAGCTCCATGCCTCCAATTACCCTTAAAAATAAAATCCAAATAACTTGCCATGACTTACACCAAATTCTGTCTGATCTGTCCCTTGTCTGTGACCTTCTCTCATACTTGTCTAAGCTCTGCTCCCTAGATATGATATAATTCACCAAGTACTACTCTCCAACTACATTGGCGTTTTTCTCCCCCTTTATTTTAAATAACGAAGCTCATCTCTACCGTTAGACTTTTACACTTTACCTGTAACACTTGTTCCCTACATTTTTCAAGGCTTGTCTTTTAGGTCTCAGCTTAAGCTTTTCAGAAAGCCTTGCTTGGTAGTCAGTAGTCAACCTCTGTCCTCAATTTCTAGTCTTATTCTGTGTATTTCTTCATAGTATTTAATGGCACCTTAAATGTATCTATTTATTGTGTATGTCCCCTCAACAGAACATGAAACCTACCAGAGCAGGGATCTGTCTCATTTACTGCCATATTCCCAGTGCTCAGTACATAGTAGGCTCCCAATAATGAAAGTCACTGAATGAAAGTTAAAGCCAACAAAAATGTCATTTAATTAATTATGAATAAAAGAAATCATGCAGTTTAAAACTGCTTTGGCTAATTTTATTTTGTCTTATGTGTTGTCACTAGCAGCTCTTAGGTGGCTCTGTTCTAAAATTATGCCTCCTCCTACACTCTACCTTATTTACCTCTCACTGTTCTCAGCATCATAAAGAATAACATCTTTGAGGGAATCTGATTTCTAAACATACATTTGCATTTTAATATAAAGGATTTTCCTCTAACAGCAACCAACCAGTTTTCGACAAGAGCGTATGCATCATCTAAGAGTGAGGTGGGCCTATTTCTTGTGCTTATAAATATTTGTTTTAAAAAATTCCCTTTCCTTCCTCTGAGCAAAAGATTATTTCTGTTGAAGCTTACAACAAACATGCAAGAACACAGAATTTCCTGGTTTGCTTTGCATAACTCATGATGAGTCCCAGCATCAAAGAAAATGGTACAAGGAAGGAAGCAGATACATTTTCAGTGACTATTTGACTCAAAGGTACCATCTATCTGATTAGTTTGTAACATCAAGTACCTACCTCATCCAGCATCTTTTTTTCTTTCATAGACTGGGTTACCCCTAAAGAGATCACAGAAAAAAACAAGTCACACGGAGCCGAAGAAGCTCTTTTCTAGGGGTGGGGGTGGGGATGTGGATGGTGCGGGGGTTCACATAAGAGCACAAGAGCAATAACACCGAGTAGAGGTCCTCCCTTTATAAAGCCACAGCTCCTTAATAAGGCTGGTAGCAGTGATTTCCTTCTGGGGCACAGTTGATGCTTAATTTAAACATTATAAAAGTGTCTGCTGCATATGGATTTCTGCCTATTAAATAAATCCCTAGTTCATATGCTAACATTGCTAGGAAAAGATTAGGCCCTATTAGTTATAAAAAGAAACCCGTTTCCCCAACATCCCCAGCTTATCTGAACAAAGAGATATGCATTAAAGATAAAGCTAGTTTAGTGTTATCATTAAAGACCTTTTGGTAATTCAAATTCAGCATCAGCAAAAACCTTAGGTGTTAAAATGTTAGGTGTAAAAATGCAATTCTGAGGTGTTAAAGGGAGGAGGGGAGAAATTATATTGTACTTACAGAAATAGCTAACTACCCATTTTCCTCCTGCAATTCCCAGAAAATATTTCAGTGTCCGTTCACACACAAACTCAGCATCTGCAGAATGAAAAATACCTGAAGGATTAGTCGAAGCTGAAAACAAAATAAGGATGTGCTGCCACGAGAAGCTAAAGAGCCTCAGCCCCTTATGCTACCTGAGATCATTCTGGACTGATGATCACAACACCCTGGTAATAAAATCAGAGGCTGGAAGCACCCCTAGTTATAGCCAGCAAATGTGGGTCTTTGGAAGTCTGGCAAAGGCTGATATGAATACCAGAGGAAATGTCTGCCTTATCTTTTAGATACCTAGACTAGTTCAAGATTGTTTTCAAAGAATTATCCAGGCAGGCCCTGGTAAAGCAGCAGTTAGGTCAATCACCTCTGAAAGTACAAGCCACATAACCCAGGGTTTGAGGGAAACAACCAGCATGAACAACTATAAAGATAAAATATGCTTCTCCCTCCTCTCTCTTCCTGCCTGCCTACTCACTTTCATTCCTGCCTGTATCTGTCCTTAAAAAAAAAAAAATAAATTTAAGTGAGTAGCCTATTGATACATATGGATAGGAAGATCTATTTTAGAATGGTATTATGTGAAACTAAAAGAAAAAAGAATAGTTGAAATCCTAAATCTGAAATGTCAATGTACAATGTCTTATTTTCACCCCATATTTTTTACTTTTTATTTTATAATTATAGCAATTATTCTACACATTAAACTAATTTTCTATGTATAGGTTCCCCATTTCTTAAATATATTTCTATATGACCTCCACCAAATCACTAAGTGTTCTTCACCATTGTCCAGTTCTTTTTACCTGGGAAATCATAACCCCCTTAATTCCCATGAGGAAGAGGAAAATACAGCATATTTTCATAGCTTTCTCTTTCCTATACAAGTATTTCAGAAAGCAGTAGCTGACGAATCACTTCTGTTTATTTCCTAGCATTTTAAAGGCCCCTTTGAAGAGCTAAGCAAACTGAGGAAAGAACACTTAGTTTTAAACAGGAGAAATGTATTTAACTAAATCATAAACACAGCAGGCCGTCTGTAAGTAGTAGCAACAGTCATTTTCCCTGACAGAATTCTTCACAAAATTTTAAAACTCTTTCTTCTTTCTTCACAATTTTTAAAGCTTTATTATTTTTTTTTTTTAAGAAAGTTACAGGCAGGAATGAAGGCAAGCAGGCAGGCAAGAAGAGAGGGGGAAGACGCACTTTGATTCAGTTGTTCACACTGGTTGTTTCCCTTGAACACAGATGTACGTGGCCTGCACGCTTTTGGAGGTGACTGAGTCAACTGCTACTCCACCAGGGCGCCTGTAGCTTTTTGTTTAACTGCTGCGAAAGTAGATTTAATAATACACTTTAATAGGAATCTAACTCCTATTCCAGATAACAATTCTTCAGATATTTGAAGACTGTCGTCTTGTTCCCTTAAGTCTTTTCATTCCTTCATCTGTCTTTAAATGACATTTGAATTGAATTCCTTTTCCCCCATTCTCATCCTCTATCTCTGGATAAATACTTTCTAATTTATCAGTGACCAACTTAAAAAGAGAGCATGGGGATGCCCTGATGGTGTGAGAAGCAGTCTATACACAGTCCACGTACCTGGGTTTGCCACCCAGGGACCAGGGGAACAACTAAATAAAATGCATCTTCCTTCTCTCTCTTCCTTCCTCTTTTAAAAACAAAAAAAAAGAAAAGAAAAAGAAAGCATGACACTCGAAACAGCACACACATATCTCCCCTATTTCTAGCCCCAGATTTTGAATACAGGTTCATGGGCCTTGCATGGCCTGCACTGGGCCGCCTGAGCCACGGAGGTGCAATGGAGCACACAGCTTCCAGGCGGTCACTCCAGAAAAGAACAGTGTATGTGGTGCTGGTACTGGTGCTGGTGGTGTGGTATTGTCTATTTTTACTTCATTTGTTTCAGACGCTAGTTTTGCATTAATAAGACTCAAATTCAAATGAGTTTTTTTAGCAGCAAAGAAATGTTTACTCCGATGTAGCTTATAGTCTACTAAATCCTAAGAAGTCTCTATTATCACACAAGTCCGAATTAAGATTTAAAAAGGGGAAGGTGTAAGACAAATAAATTTGCTCCATTTCTTATTCCTTTGCCATATGTTAGGCTGTCTTTGAGCTGATATCATACTTGTTTGATGAAAAATGCTCCGTCACACTCAAGCTAGGCATCTGAATGCAGCATGGTGTGGATAAGCAGCTAGAGTTTCCAACTGCCCAGATTGAGGGAAGACTTGCAGCTGCCCCACTGAATTCTCTGCCCCACTTGTTGCTTTAGGACTTGGGCTCTGTCTTACCAGAAAGTCTTTCACACAGTGTATCTTCAGGGTAGGTGGACTAGAAGAAAATGGTTCATTGCTCTGCCCTACCACTCTATATCTTTATTTTTTATTTTTATTTAGTTCTTGCACACTGGTTATTTCCTCCCAACCCAGGACTTGAACCCAGGGGTATGTGGCCTGTGCACCTTCAGAAGCAACTGACCTAATTGCTACACCACCAGGGTACACCCAATTTTTTTTTTTAAAAGAGAGGTAGAGAAGAAGTATTTTCAGAGGGAGGGAGGGAGGGAAGAAGGAAGGGCGTGCCTTCGTGGAGTGGTTCAGTCAACTGCCTCCAGCTGAAGCGCAATTCACATACATCCCAAGGATCTGGGTTCATGTCCCAGACCAAGGAGAATAACCAAGATGAACACTAAATATAAATAAATAAAAATGCTTCTTCCTCCCCTCCCTGCCTGCGCCTTTCCTATTAAAAAAAACAAAAAGAAAAGAAAAGAAAAGGCAGTGGGGGCATGGGGGGCATGCCCTGGTAGAATATTGGATTAGTCAGCTGCCTTCACCCAAGACAGCAAGTCGCATATCTCAAGGACCTGAGTTCAAGACCTGGAGCAGGGATGAAAGCCAAATTGAAAAACTAAATAAAATAAAGCGTTCCTCTCTCTTTCTGCCTGCCTGTCTCTGCTTGCCTCTTTCCTGCCTATGCCTTTCCTTAAAATAAAAAAAAAAAAAAAAGGAAGGAAGAAGCACTTATTTTTATTTGTTTATTTTAGTTGTTCCCTCTAGCCAGGGTCAGAAACCCAGGTTCTTGGGCTTTACATAATCTACATAGCAATTACAGCTGCTAGCTTAATGTCTGAGACATCAGGGCATGTTCATTCTCAAAAAAAAAATTTTTTTTTAAAGGAAAGGTACAGGTAGGAATGAAGGCAAGCAAGCAGGTAGGCAGGGAGAGGAGAAAGAAGCATTTTAACTGTATTTTTTATTTAGTTATTCATATTGGTTGACATCCCCCCCACTGCCACCCCCATCCCCAGGCTCGGAAATTGAACCCAGGGGTATGTGGTCTGTACTCCTTTGGAGGTGAATGACCTAACTGCTACTCTACCAGAGAGCACGTCATCACATCTTAACCTAAAATGAAGAGAGGTCAGGAAGCAGCAAAACTATTATTTTTCATTCATGAAGTAATAGCTAATTGACTACTGGAAGACTACCATCCTTAATAAGCTTAACAAATACTCCCATCCCTCCAAGCAATTTTTAAATAAAAGATGAAACATTCTGTAAAAGTTCTTGGTATACCTGTTTTCATAATGATATGAGTAGTTTCTTCAGTAATTAGATTAGTTAACGTGATGTGGTGTTTTCTGGCAAACTTGTGCACAAGCATCTGAAATTAAATCAAATACTGCATTACAATAAATGACCTCTATCACATAGCTTAATTAGTTATCTTAGGTGAGTCTCCATTTTTTCTCAGAAAGGCTAAGTCCTTTTTATATTCTGACATGCCTGAAGTCTCAAAGTAGTATTTTCCCTTTAATAACAAGTATCATTTGATTCCCTACGAGTGTCTTTGAAATAATAACACTACTATAATTTAGATTTATCATCCTACACTTTATAAGTTGAGGTAACTAGATTGTACAGAATGTTATGTTACAAATATGTGGCTTAAAATCGAGATTCAGTCCTCTGATAATTATAAAACATTCAGGTCAAGATGCTTTTAAAGGTCAGTGAAGAAAAATTATCAATTCTTAAGAAGGATTAGAAGAGTCTATATTCTTTCCAAAAGAAATCTAGAATCTTCTAGCTATTGTTTATCAACCAAATAAAAATCAATAGGCAACAAAAGAAATTAACCAGATCCATTACGGACAGTTGACATAATTAGTAGTTACTGTTTGGTAAATACCTTTGTTTACCAGGGGCTATCATTTACTAGCTGTTGTCATCCACGCCAATATTTATGCGCTATACAATACCACAACTGAGGTCAGGCCATTTTTCCTTTCATGCTGCCTCACTCCATACCACCACAGGGCACTGAAAAAGGCAGGCTAGAGAAGCTAATGACATCCTCCCCCTTTTGCCAATGCCCTCTGCCAGGATCATTAGCAATTCTGAACTGATTAATTGTAGAAAGCCCAGCCTTGAAACAGTATTCAGTTAGAAGAGCAACTGCTGAAAAGATCACCTTAATATGGGCTTCAGAATTAATCATGTGTAATACAGTCAGCAGCTTTCATAATAAATTTACCACACTTCAGCAAGTCTGAATAGAACTGAAAAGTTTTCCTCTGCTTGTTTAAAAACAACATGTACCCAAGCCACTTATACTCTAGTCTCTAGCTCAGCATTAACCATGGCAAGAAAGATTAGATCATTTGAAAAGCTAAACTCACAAAACACTAATTTTCAATGAATAAATGGGAATTCTAGATGCACAGGCAAATGATCAAGAGCAATACAGACAGATATAGGTTAAGATTTTTTCAGAGCAAATGCTAATCTGGGTATGTGTTTGTGAGATGAAAATTCTAGCCTTACTGATGCCAATTTATTCATTGTACCTACTGGGACACAGTTTACTTTGCCCTTTTAGTCGTGGAATACACTGGCCAAAGAGAATATTGCTGAGCAAATACTTATACAAGTTAGGATGAGAAATGGTTCTTATCCTAAGAAGCCTATATTAAGAAAGATACTTAAGAATGACTAGGTCATTTCTTAGTGCGCAAGAATGGCGCCCACTATTGAACCCATCTGATAATTTGGTGTGCTACCCTATCAAGGTTTTAAAGAAATATTCACTCACCTATTTTATTTTGAAGTGATACCAATGGTGATTAAATGAAGGAGATGTAAATTTCCTAGGATATCTGAAATCTACACTTAGCCCAAATAGAAAAAAGGTTCAATGGTCTTAATATTTAACGGGTACTTTTCCACAATATGAAACATTACGGTTTCTGGAATGAAGGGTCCAAGGAGATGTCAAAATCCTAAACGTTCCTAATATTGAGGGGGTATTATATGGAAGAAATGACAGGGCAAGCTACTGAATAACTGTTACAAGTTAGGATAAAGACAAATACATAGAGAAATGCCACTGTCTGGCAGTGTGCTTGATATCATTTTGGATTTAGTTCATCATGCTGGCAAATTCACTCACGTAAACCACGATGGGAAAAAGAAGTCACATGGAAAGTATAGGTATACCTACTTGTTTGTGTTTGTTTAAAGATGAAAACTATTTCATATGTAAAATGATAACCTTTCTGCTAATATTAAATAGTCCTTTCCTTAATATACACAAAATAATCATAGCCATAGCTTTATTTAGGTCCAAATGATCAAAATTAATAATGACTTACGTTTATTTCCTAGATTTCTTCCTACAGGTTATTCATTATGGCACCTATTTAAAATTATTTACAGTATATTAATGAAGTTTCTATCATTCAGGAGATAGTTATGAATTCACTCACAAATTCTTTTGGGGTCAAGCCTGATGCCACCATAGATATTTCTTTGTTGACTCTCTTTGTTAAAGATCTCACTTCTGGATTCTCCTTGCTCACATTTTGCTCCCTTCCATTAGATCGAGCAGTATCAGCAGTATGAACAGCGGCTGGATTCTTGGAAGATTCTGTAACTTGAAACTGAGGTAATTTTACTGCAGAGGTTGAAGCTGGCATGCTGCAAACATGAGATGGCTCTGGTGCTCTTTCTTCAGAGGGATTAGACTCAGAGTCATCAGAGAAAAGGCTGATTCCAGATTCTATGCAAGGGGTTCCCTCTGAAAAAAGTGGGGGATGAAATTTAATTTACAAGAAAATGAATTTTAAATTATAACCTCTAGTCTCTGCTAAGAATTAAAAAGACAGGCCAAATTAGGTTAAGAGGAAAAATAGGTACATTAATATATGGTTGATAGAAGCCCAAAGTCGCTTAGCTTTTCTAAAGAGCAATTTGGCATTGTGTTGCAAAAGCCTTATTGTGTGATTTACACTTTCGGTCCATAATTTCTAGTTTCAGAAATATATCCTAAGGATATAAAAGATGTACGCAAAAGTTTGGTCACAGAAATGTTCACACAACGTTGCTTTATTTAAGTTTCAGAAACAACCTAAATGTCCAATAATAGACTAAAGAAAAGAGCAACTCCATTTCAAGGGAGCATCCTTTAGACACTGAACACAAACATTTTATTTATTATAAAATGGAAAAATATACGCACCCGTGTTCAATGCAGCATTATTCATAATAGTCGAGTTGGAAGCAAGCAAATGACTATAGATAGATGAGTGGATAGAGAAATGTGGCATATACAAAAAATGTTTTTTGTTTTTTTTCTAAAGCTGAGTAGCTTTAAATGACAAAGAAAATCCTGTTTCCTATTATACACATGAACCTTGAAGGCTTGCTAAATGATGGTAATCACAGTCACAAAAAGACATAGTACATGAATCCATATATATGAGATAACTAACGTAGTCAAACTCTTTAGGAACAGAAAATAGAATGCTGGTTGCCAGGGGGTGGCCGGGAGGAAGAAGTAGGGGAGTGGCTGTGTGACGGTCTCAGTTTTGCCAGGTGAATAAATTCTAGCCATCTGTAGCACAGTAGTGTGAACATACTTAACATCATTAAACTGTACACTTAAAAATGATTAATATGGTAAATTTGTTGGTTTTTTTTCTTTTACTGTAATTTAAATACGCTTTTTGGCATGACCTAATCATCTAGTGGTTTGGTCCACAGCCTCTGGTTGAATTCAGTCCACACACATCCCAAGGACTCAGATTCCTATCCTGCGGCTGGGGAAAGCAACCAAGATGAACAACTAAATAAAAAATAAAATAAATGCTTCTTCCTCCTCTCTCTTCCTGCCTGGTTGCCTACGTGCCTTCATGCCTGCCTTTACTTTTCCTTTTAAAACAACAACAACAAAAAAACGGTATTTGATTATCTTACTGTTGGATGTTGGACATGAACATATAGTACTTTTGTAGAAAGTGAAAAATATGTTGAAAATGAGATAAAATATTATTTTTGTTTTTTAAGAGGAAGGCAGACAGACAGGAATGCAGGCGGGCAGAAAGGGAGAAGAAGTATTTTCATTATTATCATTTTTTTAAAAAAGGAAAGGTACAGTCAGGAATGAAGACTAGTAGGCAGGCAGGCAGGAAGAGAGAGGAAGAAGCAGCATTTTATTTATTTTTATTTAGTTGTTCACATTGTTTGTTTCCCTCTCAGACCCAGAACTAGAACTCAGGGGTATGTGGCTTGCTCCTTGGAAGTTGACTGACTTAACTGCTACTCCACCAGGGTTCATCACATTTTTATTTATTTGTTAATTTTTGGTTGTTTCTCACGGCCCTGAGTCACAAATCGGAGTTCCTGGGCTTATGTGTTCCATACACCGTCTGAGCCATCAGGACACACCAAATTTTTGCTCCCTTAACCACAATAATATTATCCTTGGTATTTAATAAATCATCAGCTATCCTTAAATTAGAAATAGGAGACCATCTCTAAAACATTTCAAAAAATGGCACTCCATGAGGAAGTAACCATACCTAAACAGAATTCCTAAAATAATCCTAAATTCATCAGGATCATCTAGCCATGTTCGGTGGCCGAACACCACATTTAGATGCAGAGTAAATTTTATGATGTGTTTTTGAGAGTTTTAACCTTTCTTTTACTGATTAACACTTTTGATTTATAAGCCATAAAACACATCTTTGATTTAAAGAGATTTATAAAGCATAAAATATATTGTCATTTATATTCATAAAATAAGAGCTTGCTTTGGAGATTTGACTATTTTTTTCAATAAAGGAAAGGCCTAAAAGATTCAGAGTACAAGAGATCTTCCTATCACCAAAACAATTAGAGTTAAACCAATAGATGGATTAACAACTGCAAGATTTTCAAGTAAACGTGGATTAACTTGAATTTTTTTCTAAAATGAGTTTACATATAACAGAGAGACCTATGCATGCAAAAGTTCATTAAACAGAGTATCTTTAGGTAGAACTCAGAGTAAAATAAGGGTGTTTTCTCCATCATAGCAGATAAAATATTACCTTGATCTTGTCTCGGCAAATAAGATGGCTCCATTAAATCCTGGGCCACTGGCTTTCTTAGTTTTTGCTCTTCGACATCAACAACCTTAATGAGTTCCCTGTGGGATGGGCAATTTCTGTTCTGAAGACTCCTTGAAGGACTAAGCCCATAACACCTATTATCTAACAACTGGGATTCAGAAGGGGAAAACCTAGAAAGAAGGATGAAAGAGAAAACCGTTACTACAGCCTGGTGAAAGGAAAATCATACTTCCTGCGCAGCCAAAGCGTAAGTGAAACAGCTCACTGTCACAGAGATTGAGAATGATTAGCAAAAAAGAACCCAAGTAACAGCCTAAAAAGTCTGGCTTCATACTGTCTGCCAACTTGTGAGGGCTGAAACATAACATCTTCCCTTAGGGTCTGATCTGAGGCAGTCTATCTCCTAGCTGTTAAAAAGCAAGTCAGCAAATTTCATCAAATCATAAAATGCCACTCGCTCAAATTCTATACACTACTTCACTTGAGTACAAATGGATTTATTAGAATCATATCTCTTATGAAAATAGAATGCTGATTAATTCTGACATATCTATATTTTTTCTACCCTATTTTAGCAAAGTGTATAGGATCATCCCTATATTCTGTCTTTTCAATATAAAGTAATTCTTAAAAAAGTCAGTTATAAAACAGAAGAACACATGAATCCAGTAAGTAATTCCTCTACTCTTTCAGGTGTTTAGGACTTTGCTAAATAATATACTTATCGATAGATTTAAAGGACCTCAGAGATTAGCTAATTAATTAAAACAATTACTGGTGTTTATTATGAGTCAGACACTAAAGATCTAGGAATTGTGGATTAGAGATGAGCAAGACCTGCTCTCAAGTAGTCTGCAGTAGATGCAGGAAGTTCAATCAATGTGTAGACTCTTTTAACAGAAGCCGCTGTAGGATACACTGGAGAGCGGGAGGAGGAGCAAGAATATTCAGTCTGATCATTAAATGGGTGGTTAGCTCAAATGATTAAAGCATAACAATTAGGCCATTACCGCTACATAATATAGTACTTCGACCTCGAAAACATATTCTCAGTCCAATCAAAGAGGCTTAGAAAAGATGGTGTGATTAGATTATTGATAATTTAACACTATTCCCAGAAATATAAGTAAAAATATATTTCATAGGAACTCAATAAATATGAATTCCTTTTCTCTCCTAGAGGTGAGATCTGTGACTAATGAATGGTTCCATGACTCATTCCAAAACTATCAAACAGTAATAGTCCAAGATTTGCCTTTGACCTTCGTAAGATCATTGTAAAGATCGAATGAGGAAGCAGTAGCATTTTTTCAAAATATAAAGTACTACAATCTTACTTCAACAGTGATTAAGACAGACATCTCTGAAAGATATTTTGAATATTTCCTACACTAAATCAACAAATAAACTTTTTCCAGAAAGGCCAAAACTTCAATTAGGGCAAGTACTGCATTGGGGAAGTCAATCATCAGTCTTCGGGCTTATTTAGGTTTTAGTTCTAGATTTTCTTCTGACCACCAGAAATGACAGATCTACTGAGCCATTTCTCGTGTTGTAGCTTATGCTGTTATAGGTCTAAAAGCCTATCTAAAATTAAATAAAAGAAGTGCTCTAGAGCCATGAGAGGTTATAAATGTCTGTACAAAAAACTAGAGACGACATGGCAAAAAACAAAACAACAGAGTTCAATGTAAGTAAAAAGTATTAGTTGGACATGTATTGCTACTTACCTTTGCAGCCCCGCTTCATTTTCACTGGTGGAACTATCCAGAGATACTTGTAACCTGTCAGCAGGAAGCCTTTCTGGATTCCGGCTTAGAGGATATTCACTACTTTTCTCTGAACTTAATTCTGCTTTAAAAGGAATGAGAAAACAAAGAAACCTGCATTACTACTTTGTCCTGATGGTGATAATTCAGGTGAGGATAGATTTTTTCAAAAGCAACAATCTGTGACAATCAAACTGGTTTTCAAACAAGCATATCAGATAGCATTTTATAAAAACAAGTAATGGCAGCACCAAATAGAACTAAATGACTAAAAAATAGCAATGACAAGGGGAATATTTTAAGATTGGGTAAATAAAGACACCCAACTGAGACAAGTCTTAGAAAAACTCGTGTGTTTATATTTTTTGGTCCTGAAAGCTAAGGAAACAAGAATGGGAAATGAATGTTTATCTCTGCAGCAAACGAAATTATATTCAAATCCCCTTAGATAATAGAGAAGAGAAAGTACAAAGAAAGAGAGGACAAAGCACATTTCTTTTTCCCTCCCTACTGCCTCCACATCAAAGATTGTGTAAAATGGGGTTTTGAGCTTTTGGATGAGTGGGCAAACAAGAAGAGAGGACTCATGAGACAGGAAAAACAGGTGACTTTTTACTTTACAGTTTCAATTACAAAAAAAACAAAAACCAACCAAAAACACAAGGTGGTAACTCTGATAAAGAACCTTGGAGTAATAGATGGAACTAATGATGAAACAGTATAAGAAGGAAAAAAAAACACAAAACAGACCTAAGGCAAAGTTCTGGCACGTTAGTTCATCCTTTTTATTTATTAATTCCTCTAAATGTATTAGTGCACCACTACTTTCTAGTAAGTGGCTTAAAGGCAGAAATATTTAAAAAGCAAAAACAAATACTTCAAAATTATGAATGTCTTCTATCCATTAAAGTCATTGGCACCAGTAATTCATTTGGAGCTTTTATTAGAAAGCTAAAATCCACAAATGGAGGCAGAACATTTTAAACGAAGGGCTTTATTAATCAAACTTTTTTTTTTTTTTTTAAAGACTTTGGGTAGACTAGGGGAAATAATCACTGATTTCCTGAGTTAATCCTTAAATACATTATTTAAAGTTTCTTTTATGCTTATCTCCTCTAGATCAGTGAGTTTCTGGAAAAGAACTCTCCCAGGAGCTACCTACCAAGCCGCTAAAAGTAAGCAAGAATTGACCATGAGCCTAAAAGTTTTTCTTGAGGCTGGGTAAGTAAAGCGTTTTAATGTAGTATCATTTCCCCATGAATATGGGCAATAACTGATAAAAGGTAATGTAAAGTCTCTCAAACAGTCTCTCACACCAAACACAATAAACCATGTTTAAATTAAAAAAGAAAAGGGAGAGAGGGAAGCCTCAGAAATCAGTGGAGATATTTAAAAAGACATTCTATCACCTGAACATTTAGCATGAGCTCTTTTCATTACAATGGGGCTCAAGTTATGAAGAAAATAAACTAACCTGGATTAGGAGTCAGTAACTCAAGAGCACCTGAAAAACAGCAAAAACTTTTCACTCTTCTTATTTCTTAATCCCTGTTTCACAAATACAGGGACCCAGAGGCCAAGTACTAGAACAGTACTTGTAGCCTCCTTTAAATCGTTCTCTAATAGAGGGGAGTTAACATGTTATATTCTTCATCATAGGGAATATAGGTCAGACCAACCATCTAAGAAAATTACAGACTGCCTACTACGTGCTCAGTATTGGGTGAAGTATTAAGATAAATCAAAGGAAAAAGACATTGCGGAGAAAAGGAAATAAAAATTAAATGATAAACTATAAAATACAGAATCCATAGTGAATTCAGTTTTAAAAAGTACCTAAACCACTCATCTCAGCTGACTCAGAATTTCCAGGAGGAGGAGCATAGAATTTTTTTTTAAAGGGAAGATACAGGAAAATAGTAGGCAGGCAGGCAGGCAGGAAGAGAGAGGAGGAAGAATAATATTTATTTAGTTGTTCTCATTGCTTGTCCCTCCCCCATCCCCCACATGTGGCCTGCACGCTTTCGTAGCGCACCAGAGCATACCAGTGTAGAAATTTTTAATAAGGAGCCAGGAGCCGGGAATAAAAGATACCACAGAACAGAAAAGTTCAAATGTGTTTGAAAATCATTGCAACTCTAACTGGTTATGATCTTTGAAATGTTAATGTTGGCCTCATGGGTAATACGTAATTGAAGGGAAAACTAACAAAATGCCTAGTAAGAAATAGGCTATCTGCAGAGGGAGGCACACATGATTTATGATGGGTAAGTATGTACATCTGCACAAAAGTATTGTGCAGGCTTGGAAATGACCTTTAGATAAACAGTAGGACAGATATCCACTGAGGACAAGATATTCCTCCTCTTGCTTCCTCTGCTTGCCTTCATTCCTACCTGCATCACTTCTTTAAAAAAAAAATACTGAAATCTTTTTTTTTTTTTTTTTTGGCATGTGCAGGCAGGATTGAAGGCAAGTGGGCAGGTAGACAGGAAGAGAGAGGAGGAAGGAAAATCTTTATTTTGCTGTTATTTACTTGTTCACACTGGTAGCTTCCCCACAGGTCCAGGACTCAAACCCAGGAGTACATGGCTTGCTCCTTTGGAGGCGACTGTCTAACCACTGTTCCACCAGGGTGTGCCAGAATATTGGATGCTGAAAAAATAAAAACTGGCAACATCTGAAGAAATCTAGAGTTTCAGTCACTACTAGTAATATACCAATAACTGTTGACTTCTTAGTTCTGACAAAAGAACGAAATAATGTGAGATGACACATTAGGGGAAACTGGAACTAGGTGATGGGTAGAGTAACTATGGGTACTCCTAGTATTATCATTGCCCCTTTTCAATAAATCTAAAATTCCAAAATAAAAATAAAGTGTTTCTTCCTCCTCTCTTTTCCTATCTGCCTCTGCTTTCCTTTATTTCTGCCTACACTAAAAAAAGTCATCTTATCTAAAGCCGCATACAGATTTAATGCAGTCCCTACCCACTGACATTTTTCAAGGAAACAAAACAAAAAAATTTAATTTGTATGGACCCCAAATAGCCAAAGCAATCATGTGAAAAAAGAACAATAGTGGAGGAAACATTAGCTGATGTCAGACTATACTACAGAGCACAGTAATCAAAACAATGTGGCACTAAAGTAAAAACAGACACACAGATCAGTGGAGCAGAACTGATTCCTCAGAAATAAACTCACAAATATATGGTCAATTAATGACAAAGGAGTCAAGAGCATATAATGCAGAAAGGAAAGTCGTTTCAACAAATGGTGCTGGGAAAACCAGAGAGCCACATGAAAACGGAGGAAATTAGATCACTCTAACCTCCTACACAAAAATTAATTCAAAATGGATTAGACTTGGATATAAGATTAGAAACCATAAAACATACAGAAGAAAACACAGGCAATATATTTCATGAACGACATGAGTCCTAGAGAAATCGTTGGGATTATATAAAATTAAAAAGCTTCCGCACACAAAAGAAACTATCCTCAAAAAAAAAAAAAAAAAGACATCGTACTGAATAGGAAAGGGTATTTGTACACCATACATCTGATAGATTAATATAAAGAACTCGTGAAATTCAACAACAGAAAAGCAATCCAATTAAAAAAATGGGCAAAGATCTGAAGAGGTGCGCCCTCCTGGCCTAGCAGTCTAGTACACCCTGGGAGCAGCCCAACATACATCTCAAGGTTACAGGTTCAAGACCTGGGTCTGGGGGAAACAACCAATGTGAACAGCTAAGTAAAAAGAAATAAAGTGCCTCTGCCTCTTTTCCTGCCTGCCTGCCTACTTGCCTTCATTACTGCCTGCACCTTTCCTTTCCACATCTCTTGTTATTCGGGAAATGCAAATCAAAATAATGAGATATCACTTCATATCTATGAGAATGGCTATTATACAAAAGACTGGAAACAACAAGTATTGGGGATGCAGAGAAAGGAGAACCCTTATCACTGTTGGTGAGAATGTAAATTGGTGCAACCATTGTGGCAAGCAGTATGGAAATTGCTCAGAATACTGAGAATGGAAACTCGGTATCTTCCCATTATCCCCTTTCAGAGTATTTAACTTCCCCTTCCTCTCCGGCCTGCCAAAAAAAAAAAACACCACTAATTCAAAGAGATATAGACACACCCTGGTGTTTACTACAGCATTATTTACAATAGCCAAGACACAGAAACAACCTCACTGTCCGTTAGCAGAGGAATGGATGAAGATGCAGTATATATACACTATGAATAGTAAGGATATAGCCATTAAAAGATGAAATTCAGCCATTAGTGATAACTTGCATGAAACTAAAGAGGATTATGTTAAATGAGATAAGTCAGGAGAAAGACAAATACTAGATGATCTCACTCATATAAGAAATACAAAAAAACAAAGCAAACAAAGACAAAAGCTACATCTTGGGCACTGACAATAGACCTGTGGTTACCAGAGGGGAAGGCAGGGTGGGGAGTGGAAGCAAAGGGTATTCAGGGTCCAAAACAGTGGTTGAGGACTAATAAAAAATATATTAAATATCTGGTGAAGAGTGAACCTGCAAATCTAAACTTACATTGTTTTATAAATCAAAGTTATTTCAACTAAAAAAAAAAGAAAAAAGTCATTAGTTCAGCTAGAGGTAAACAATAGTCCTTTTCCTATGGTTAAGAAGATTGCTTGGGTGTGCTATGGTGGTGTATTGGTTAGGTTAATCACCTCTGAAGGAGCACAGGCCACATATCCCTGGGTTGGAGTCCTGGATCTGGGGGTAAACAACCAGTGCAAACAACTAAATAAAAATAAATAGGATGCTCCTTCCTCCTCTCTCTTCCTAACTGCCTTCTCGCCTACATTTCTGCCAGTACCTTTCCATTAAGAAAAAAAACTGCTTGAATTTCAGTTGGACTCACACCAATTTAACAAGGGAGAAGGCTCAAAACTTGAATTGGTATTAAAAGGAAACATTTTGTCTATAGATCTTCAGGAAAAAATACACATACAAACTCACTCTCTTTCCCCCTCAAAGATGAGACAGAAAATTTACACACATATTCAAAGTCAGACAACAACATTTTCTATCTTGTGTGTTAAAATTGAAAGTGTAGTCTGTTTTGACACTGACGATGGTGAAAGCACTGAAAAGAAGAGAATTGTACTGGGACAAGACTTTGGGTTTCATTATCTGGGAGATGAACTACATGAAGATACATTTACAAAGAAAGCATTTAAGAAGATACATTTTGAACCAGTGCCATAGCAACAGAGTTCCTAGCTTCTCATGCATGAGCTACTGTTTCTCCCTGAACATAAAAATACTGCAAGGCATACTCCCGGACCAAGACCACTATTTTGAATAAGAACTGAGTTCTTAGAAAGACCTCAAGAAGGCCCTATGGTACCCTGAAGGGCTGGGGAAGGTAGCAACAAAGAAGGAATCTGGGCATACCCTGGTGGAGTAGTTGGGTCAACTGACTCCGAAGGAGCTCAGGCCACATACTCCTGGGTTTGAGTTCAGGGTCCAGAGGGAAACAACCAGTGTGAACAACTAAATAAAAATAAAGTGCTTCTTCCTCTGCTCTCTTCCTGCCTGCCTGCCTACTTGCCTTCACCTTTGCTTAAAAAAAAAAAAAAAAAGAGAGAGAGAAGAAATTGAACACTAAATTAGTTGGGTAGGTAGCACTGATAGTGGTGAGGAACACTTTAGGATGGCTCACCACCCCCGCATGGCCTTAAGCAGTAGCTCCCCCTCTGCATCCATGTCTGTATCTTGCCTCTTACCCACATCTATGTATTTTCCCATATTTAAAAACGGGCTTGGGTGCACCCCTGTGGCTCAGCAGCTAAGGTGCAAGTCATGTAAAGATCAAGGACCCAAGTTCGAGACCTGGGGCCAGGAGAAGGAACCGTGAAATGAAACAATGTAATGATTAACCCTGTTGAAAAAACAAAACTAACCCTACCGGATAAGTTGTTTTTCCTATTAAAAAACCCAAATTTTCATCTTACATTTCTTCATTTATTCCATTTATTCCTCAGATAAGTGCTCTTTCTTACAGGAAGTCACCTCTGATATACTCCATGTGTCTGATTACTCCAACTAGCCTTGTTGATAAGCGATAATGTCGTTATAAGCACCTTGCTCTGCTTAACAATTGGGCTTCTGTAAATCAAAGAGCCATTCCAAAAGTATAGGACACCTCTCCCAATAAATCAGAAGGCACATTCAATAGGGCTTTGTAATCTGACCCCAGTGTTATGGGTATGTGAGTTTTTTAATAAGCTTTTGAAAATTATGGGGTGATCTATTCCCAACCTCCCTCATTACACTCATCTTCTGTGGGCTCCCCACAGCATCTCATTGTGGAAATCTCAGTCAGACAATGACACTGAATGACTATTTTGAGTCCCTCTGAAGAGTATATTATTTGTGAACAAGGACTCAAACCAAGGCTCTAAAATTATCCACGAGTGCTTCCGTAAATATATGCTGAGGAAAGATCATAAAATGTTGAAGTGAGGTCCACGCTTTCAGGAGATAAAGGCTTACAGAGGGGAAGAATTTTGCTTAAATTTGGCTAATATTACAAACCTTTTTCTGATGTGTTTTGTTCTGGATTTAGCAGGTCCTCAGGAGCATAAGAATCAGTTACGAGGTAAGGGGAACTTTTAGAAGGCTGGCTCTCCTGCTGCTCTAACACAGCTTCCAGTTCAGCCATTTCCTGTTGGAGCTTTAGCAGGTTGTCTTGAATGGTGTCCCTCTGCTACAAAAACAAGACATGACACCAAGAAAATGACACTCTTTTAGAAACTTGCCAGAAACCCAGAATATGTCACACCAATTAATTTTAGCATGGGAATTGAAATCACCTAGTATGGAATGAGTTCTGGTTGACTACCTTTGAATCCAGCCATATTCATATAGTTAATGCCCATGAATTATTTAAGAATGTTAGAGGAGGAACAAATCCTCAAACTCTTCCAAACAGACTTTCTTTACTGTGATGTCATTTTAAAATTGGTGATTTTGTTAATGCTAAAGATTAAAAAAAAAAAAAAAAAAATCAAGGTACTTCAACACTTCTGATATTTAAAATCAGCATGATTCTGTTAACATTTTACACAGGCTGTTTCAAAGATTTGGTACTATAGGACTCTTTAAGAGATTTGGGTTAGTCCATATTAAAATGTCTACTATTTGGACTGATGTAATGTTGGAAAAAGTATCCTTCCTATTGCACTGTAGAAACAATAGTCAGTAATCCTGCCTAGATCACTGGCTTGGGGTCCTATGAACTTTTAATCTCTAAGAGAAAGAAAGAACATAGAGCTAATTCATTAATTCATCTATTTGTTCATCAGTAACTATTTGCTGACCATCTATTATGTGCCAGACACTGTATTAATGCTGGGGATACAGGCTTCATGGTGCTGTCACTCTGGATAGGAACAGGGCCCTACAGATCATCATAGAAGGACCTGATAAAATTCTCAAGACAGCCTATAAGGATAGTTACTGTTTTCAAGTGAAAATAACAGGTTTTTCTTGCTTATAAGACTCCTGATGTTTATTATTCCATTTCAAGAAGAAATCCACTAAGTCTAAGGGTTGTGATAAGCCAAGAATTTGGTAAGGAGCCTTCCAAAATATACATTTCTTCATCATTTTTGAAGGAATATCAGTGACCATCAGCTAAGCTACGGAAAGATTGTTTCACCCTTGTTTCTTCTTCTGATCCTTGGAAATGATTTTGCCCTCTACTTTCTCCTGTTACAATGAGTTCATAGTTTTCAGGTGTTATGACCAGAAAATATATTCCCGGCTTCACAAAGCATTCCACGGTCACCCTGAGACTGCTCCGCTGCCACTGTCTGCAGCAGCGCCATTGCCACCACGTGGTGCTTGTGAGCAGTTCCATCAAACCCGAGCCACGGGATTGGCCCAGTAAATCTTCAGTGTAACCACAGACAGGTATCTGCAAGCTCCAGCTGTATTAACCACTGCTGTCGTGACCATCTAAACTCTAAATATGCAGCTGTTAAATTGTTTACAAAATCAGAAAAAATACAGTAAAGGTAGAATACAGTTACAAAACTTTCCTTGGGTTTTACCAAATGAATTACTTTATAATTTAGACAAATTCTCCTGTAGGCAATTGGACAACTACATCTGGGAGACCAAAACCAAACTGGTGACCAAGTCTTCTCAACTCTAATTCTTAAGTGCTTCTTGAATTGAGTCTATTTTTCCTTTCTCATGCCACTATGCTACTCTGACCTCTCTTTTTAATAGAGCTGCATTACTGTGGAAGTTCCCTAAAAGTCATGCTTACCATGTTTCTTTCTTCCATAAGGACTTTAGTGGTACAACAATGCTTGGAAAACAAGCTAATATTGTCTGAACACTATATGTCACTCACTTAGTGCCCTCAGGATAAAGTCCTGAGCACAGCATTCAAAAGGTCCTCTTATCTCTTATTTCTCCCCAACACCCCCATATGAACTATTTTCAGTCACACAGACAACACTGTACTTCCTAGGAACTTCATGCTTCTGTACCTTGCCTCAATTGCTATATCCATTCTCTTTCCACTTGGAAAAATTCTTTTTTAAAGAGAGGGGAGAGAGAGGAGGGAGGGAGGGAGGGAGGGAGGAAGGAAGGGAGGAATGGAGGGGAGGAGAAAGCATTTTCTTTTTTTTGTTTTTTCCCCCAATCCTGGGTCTTGATCCCTAGTCCTTGGGTTTTACAAGATCCATGCCCCAGCCACTGGCTTAATGCCTGAGTATGCCTCTTCTCAACAAGGTCCAACTCAAATGCCTCCTTTGAAGTCCCCATTAATAATACATCTATCAGGAACAGATCCCTCACTATTTCATTTATACTGCTCATACACCAGTATACCAAATAAGAATGCATGACCCTCCTTGATGGGAAAAATTCTTCTTTAATAATTTTCATCTATCCAATGCCTAACAGACAATATTCAGTAAATGATGCAGAAATGAATTAATAAATCAATATAGTTAATCTTTGGTAAAAGTAAATATAAAACAGCAGATACAGATGAAACCAATTGAGAATTTCTTTATCTTCTATATACTTTTCAGTTCTAGATAAGCATAGAGGGAAGAGGAATATGTGGCTCAGAGGACTGAAACAGTGGTGTGCAAACCACATACGGCCCTAGGACCGGGATTCAAGACCCAGGCATGGGTGAAAAACCAAGAATGGAAAACTAAATAAAGATGTTTTTTTTTCTCTTCTTGCTGTCCTTAAAAATGTTTTTCTCCTCTCATTTCCTTCCGTCCTCTCTTTAAAAAAATAATACATACCTACATACATACAGGGCAAAGATCCCACTTCAATCATTTTGCTTGTTTGTGCTAGTCTAGATTTAAGGCAGTCCTAATATCTGAGTTTAACAGTTTGGGTACATGCTTGATAAAAAACACTCTGCAAAGTGAATACTGAACAAAAAGACATATCCCTGGAAGTAAGATTCGAAATATAAGAAAACAAGGAGGTGGCATGCCCTGGTGGCCTAGTGGGTTAGTCCTCTGCGGTGCAGTTCACCTACATCCCAAGGTCCCCAGCTAAAGACCCATGATGGCGGAAACAACAAAGATGAACAAATAAAGAAAAGTGCTTCTTCCTTCTCTCTTTTACTGCCTGCATCTTTCCTTAAATGGCCCCCACCCCCAAAAAAGAAAATAAGAAGGTAATTTATTGAATGTCAAATATAACACAATAAGGCTAAGACAGATGGAATCAGAAAATTAGATGAAGGGCATGTTGATAGTCTCAAATCTAAACCTAGAAAAGAATCATAGGAATTGCAAACAGAGCAAAGGTATCCTAATTCTAAGGGATGATTAGAGCGAATGTCAGGATAGAGGATGCAGAAGACTTGAGTGGAGAGGCTGCCACACACACACCCACACGTGCTTTTTACCTGAGTGGTTAAAATATCACTCTGAGAGGACAGCACTGAATAGTCTTCAGAGAGGCATGTTTCATTCTCATACCTGGACGCTGCTTCATCTTAAATAATAATAAAGATTCAAATGTAAAAACAGATCGCAATTACTGCAACTTGCTTGCCTGTTTCTTCCCACTGGCAAAACAAATTTCTCTTTCATGTCACACAAAATGATTTCACTCCTTGTTTTGGGACACCTAGATTTCTTCTCAGAAATTATAACAACGAAAAACCAGAAGCAAGTCTACCAACTATCAGAGCATTAAATCTCATTCAAAAGGAGGATGTTCTAGATGAATGACTTTCAAGAGAAAAACCAACCTTAAGAGAAACATGTTTAAAAGTTTAAGGAGCAGTTACTTTAATTGTATTTGGAAACTCATAAAATGTGCTCCCCCCAAAATAGAAACATTCAGCTCACTTTTATAAAATAAACTGGGACAAACACAAAAACCTGGTTCCAATACCTAAGCTTGAATCCACACTCTGCTCTTCTTGATAATTATCTTCTTCCAGGCCATTTTCCCTTTCATCATCTGAAATCAATTCCTTGTCACTCAGAACTTCTTGGCTTTCAGACTGATGCCTCTCTTCTTTGGAAGGAGGATCAAACATCAAGAAAGGATCCTGAGTGTTTGTATTAGTAGTCAAGTCTTCTAACACAGTACACTGTGAAGAAAATAAGCTACTAGAAAATTTTGCTTTCTCCCTAAGATGATGTTCCTCAGATGACGACTTTGCTGCTATTACCTGATTATTGTCTTCAGTTAAGCTATTCTTCAATGATACTAGGTTTTCCTCTGTTTTCTGAGATAAATCCTCTGAGACAACAGTATTGTTTCTGGTAGACTGAGCTGATGTATTGGCTACATTACCAAATAGAAAGCGCTGGAAGCAGGGAAGCTCTTCAGCCTCACTAAATGTGTTCTCTTCTGAGGACTCTAATTTTTTGGTTCCTTGTTGGGGATCCTGAGTCAAACATGTATGGTCTAAAGTGGTAGCGCTCTTTCTGAATTCTCCTTTCTGGACACTTTTGCTAAAAACAGTAGATCTTTCCTTAATGTCACTTTCAGCAAAGCTGACATTTTCCTTTATTTCGTCATCACTTAACAGGTCATCCAGTGTCTCAGAACAAACCTGAGAAGCATGACTACTTCCCATAGGTTGTTCTGGGTTATCTGAAATTAGACATGGAGACAAATCTGTATTAACAACCTGAATTACTCCTTCGTTTTCTTCTTGCCTTTTTATTTCAGGATGTTCACAATTATTTACAGGAAGGCTTTGCTTATAGGCTTCAGGTTGCATAAGACCTAACCTGAGCATAGCATTTAATTTTGTTCCTCTGTTTCTACCTAGTTCAGCTTGAATGTTTTCACCACTGGAACGTACTTCATTAATACTAGAGCCTACTTCATTAGTACTGGAACCTACTTCGTTAAGACTGCTTGAGCTGCCTTCTTTAACAGTATCCTCTCTAGTGTTATTTTGGCTAGTTGTGCTTACTGTGCTCTGAATGATGCTTCTGTTTCCTGCTGCTCTTTTAGATGACACTGAATGTTCAAGCTTTTCCTCTGACAGGTTTTTCTTAGAAATAGTTTCAACGGATAGAATATGATATGGGTTTTGGAAAATTAAATGTTTACTTGCAATGACTTCAGTTTCATTGTCTCTAAATGGAGATGGCTGACAAAGCCAAGATACTCCTTTTACGCCACAGGTGGCATAATCAACTGGCTTATCTTCCTGATAAACCAAAGGAACACCCACAGTTGTACGTAATGCCTGCACATGGTTGATTTTCGATTCCTTCTTTCCCCCATTCTCTTCTTTTTGTCCACATTCCAGAGTGGCTTTTGGACTTTGTTTCCTTAAGGACGTGGAGTGGGCATAGACTGTGGTACATTCCTTTTCTGGATTTCCTGCATTTGGACACAGAGCAAATGACTGACGCTTTGAAACCTTGAAAGTACTCTGTAAATACTGAGTGTCAAGTTCACTCTCTTCCATCTCTATGCTTGTCTCCTGAGTGTGGTTAACGTCATATCTCAGTGGATCCTTACAGCTCTCGATGTCATTTCTAGTATCTTTAGAACAACTGTGGATGAGTTCCTTGGGGTTTTCAATTGCTGCACACAGACTTGCACGTTGATTTGGTGGTTTTTGTGCCTTTCCTAGGGTGTCAGTTTCCAGTAATGAGACACTGTCCTGACTGCTATAATCAGTCTCAGGCACCAATGAAATAATATTCTCTACAGATCTTTCAGTTTGCAAACCTCTCCCTCCAATTAAAATCCGATCTAAAGATTTAGGGTCCTTGTTACTATTAGACACTAGAATTGCTCCTAGGTTCTCTTCCAGTTCTTCGCTTTGAAGGCTAGAATTGACAAACTCCTGAAGTTTATTAGAGCTTGAACAGTTGGTAAGAAAGCTGGGTATGCTTGCTAAATTTAGTTCTGGAAAAGCATCACTAATCAATGTTTTATTTATTTGTTCATTTGGTTTGTTACTCTTTCTGACTACAGTTGCAGGCTCTTTCTCTTCCATGAGTGGAAGTTTTTTGCTGTGTCTGAGTAGCAATTGATCTGAATTTTTTTTCTTCATCTCTTCAGTGCTAGAACAACTATCAATTTGCAGTTCAGTATGAATAGATGGACTTGGATTTTTACTGACTACTAGTTCAAGGGCATGAATATGCCTGGTGGAGGACTTCCTCCTCACCTTATTCTTCTTAGGTGCTTTTGAACTGTGGACATTTAATTCTAGCTCCATATTACTTATACTGCTGCTTATAGATTCAACTTTAGTTTTGAAAACAGAATCTTTTTCTGATGATTCTGTTACATTAGCATTTTTCTCTTTCTGAGTATAATCACCTTTTATTTCATTCTCATGACCATTATTAGTACAATTCATGACCTGGTCATGCTGATCCCTTTGGTCAGCTCCCCCAACTATCTTTTCAGAAGTCTTTTGAACAACTGCCAAATCTATTTTCTTGATGAAATCCTCAGGACGAAGGCCTGTTGTAGCTCTCCTTTTCTGCTTTAATTTACTTGTGAGGGGAAGCTCTTTTGTTACTTGAGGTTCTATAGCAGATGTTCCTGTAATTAGATCTTTAGTTATATGGCTCAAATTAGGAAGGCTTGCCTTCCTCCGGTAGGTTTTCCCAAATATTTTATCTTGAATATTACTCTCTACTGCTTTGGCGTGGACTCTTTTACTTTCACATTTCACAGCACAATAAGGATCACTAGCCATTAAGTCTATTTTCTCTGAAGAACCAGAAAATCCATCTACTGCATTTGGAATGTCTGCTGCAGCAGCTACCTCAATATTTGCTTCACCTACCCCATCACGTGAGTCATCAGAAGTTAACATTTCACCACTTCTGGAAAACCACTCATTAACCTTCCGTATACTACTATTCAGGGTTATCCAAGTCATGTCTTGGGAATCTCTAGGACTGTCAGAAAAGAGAGGTTTCTGTTCATTTAGTTCTTTTCTCCCATGCAGGGGATAAGCATTCAAATCTACCTTTTCCTCTGTGCTAGGAGGCTGCCTATCATCTTTACGTCTTTCCTTACTTTCAGCCCATCTGCTCTGCTGGCTCCTTGCTACGCCAGGCTGCTTGATTTTATTACAGAATTCAGCCTTTTCTACATTCATTCTGTCTTTAGTGAGTAATAAACTGCTGTTCTCCTGCAGTAATGAGTTGCCATAAGTATTTGTGTCACACGGCTCCACATGCAAGTTTGAAACAGAAATACCCTGATACTTTTCTGGATGCTTCTCAGTTGCATGCTTCTCACTGGTGATCAAACCTTTATTACTGGATTGATGACATTCAATATTTGTCATGTCCTCAGAAAACTTAAATGCAGCTGAAAGTATACAAAAATAACAAGGTGTTTAAAAATTGAATTATCATGAAAAAATATGTACTTACTACAACTTGGGGGTGGAAATAAAGAAAATGACTACTTTTAGTAAATCTAACATCATAATCTACCAAGTATATAGAAAACGTAGATCATACTCTTTCACTTAATTACTATTTATCTGATTCTCATTATTTTCACTCAAGATAATTTAAGTTTAAATTTTAGAATTCTCCCTACTTAAACACCATACCTCCTATTTCCCTAACCTCTAACCCTGAATCAAAAGCATATTATTTGGTCATCAGACATAAAGTGCTACAGTCTATCATCCCATTTATACTCCCTATATTTAAAAACCAGTATGGGGTATACACCTATGGCTCAACAGCTAAGGTGCAGACTATGTAAAGACCAAGGCCCCAGGTTTGAGTCCCAGAGCCAGGGGAATGAAAAACAGATGGTGGCTCAGGCATTAAGTCAGTGGCTGGAGTATAGATCACATAAAGCCCATGGACCTGGGTTCATGACCCAGGGCTGGGGAAAAAAACAAAAATAAACAAATGAAAATGTTTCCTTCTTCTCTCTCTTCCTACCTGCCTTTCTTTCTCTTTAAAAAACTTGCAAAAAAAACCCATATGCAAAAGATGAGAGAAAAACACATCAATTGTAAGTAAGTGGCAGTATGCCCTGGTGAAGCAGTGGTTAAGCCAATCACCTCTCAAGAAGCACAGGCCTCATACTCCTGGGTTCAAGTCCCAGGTTCAGGGGGAAACAACCAGTGTGATTAAATAAATTAAAATGAAATGCTTCTTCCTCTTCTCTCTTCCTGCCTAGGCACCTTTCCTTTAAAAAAAAGTAAATGACATAACCAGTTACATAGCTTACTATTATAGTTACATCAGTCTAACGTCTTTGAAATATCAGACTGTACCATCACATCTGAGCAAGAATGATGTTCTAACTCTGCCAAGAGATGTTGTGAATTATAAATGTCCCAAATGGACTTCCAAATTATTTGATTACAGTAGAGTATCTACCCATTCTCTCTTCAGTGCCTGTTAAGTAGGGAAGACTTGCCATTACCCCTTTTTGCAGGATTCAAACTGACTTCAGCCCTGGCTCCTTGAGGGGTGATTTGTAACAATTTGCGGTCTCCCACGCTATAGGAAAAAGACAGAAGGCTTAATCAGAAATACCAGGTATATGCTTACAGACCTGTCAAATGAGCCAGGTCAAGTATTTTAGTTCCACTAGGAAGAATTTCAGCAGGTTAATTAATTTGATTCAGTTCTGAAATCTCTTTCCTTTAGTAACTTCTACTCAAAACTAAATGGTCAAAGACTGAGGACAATAAATTACAAAACTCAGAGCAGTAGTGCAGACAGTGTAAAACACTGCTTCATGGACATGAAGGTGAGAGCAAAATTTAAATGACAGTGAAACAATAGCCACAATAAAAAACAACAACAACAACGAAACTCAGAAAGAATGGTACACCCTTGTAGCTCACGCAGCTGAGGCACTGAAGGTGCAGATCATTAAAGTCTGACAACAAAAAACTTACAAGGGTATCTCAATGAGATGACAAGAGCAAAAGATATTCAAAGGGAGCACTGAGATAGAGCAAAAATTCCGATAAAATGCACAGAATGCACCTCTTTATTACAACGCCTTCTGTGATTCTTTTCAAGCTAACCATTTCCTCCCAATTGAGAGATTAGATTTGCAAGAAAATCTGTTTGTAAATGACACCATCATAGTTTAGAGAAGCCATCACAAATGCTAGGGTCAAACAATAATTCCTAAAGAAAGCAATTTGACAGGTAACCCAATTGTGAGCTGCTTGCAGATTATTGCATAATTTATATAGACAAAGCTTGAAGGATATCTGGAGTTAAGGGACAGCTGAGAGTTGAAAATAGAGCTCTCTCATATTTTCATCAACTACATTTACCACTGTGTCAATACTACTACACCTGAGCAACTAAGCTAGAGAACAACAATTTGCTGTAAGCAGTCTGTGCAAATACCTAGTTATCTTAAATTCTTTGGGACATTACTAATAAATCGAACAAATAAACAAAAAGTGTATTTCTGTCAGTCATAGAAAGAGGAGATTAAAGTAGATGATCTTTAAGGTCTATTCCAATACAATTCTAACTTAAACATCAATCCTTAATATTATCTGAACATAAAAACGTCAACTTCGGAGACAAAGTCTGTCTTTGACTCACCTGCAGTAACTTGCCTTATTAAGTGTGTCTTCAGAAGAATCAGATCCTAAAACATTTCCCCAAACAACAAGTTAGTAAAAAGGATTTTTTTATTGAAAGAGTTAAACTCAAAAAAGGCTCTTTTTGCAAAACAAACAACCATACAAAAAAGACATATTGCACACCCACTACATGGTAAACTCAATAAATACGTCAGGCACAAAAGAGACGTAGTTACAAGCATAGGTTCTGAAACCAGACTTCCTGGGTTCAAATCATGGCTCTGCCACTTACTAGCTTTACTACCTTATCTCTCTCTCCACGCCTTAATATCCTCATCTGCAAAATAAAAATAATGCTAATAACAGTCTCAGAGGTCTGTCAAGTATCTTACGTAAGTCATGCAAGTAAAACACAACAGTGCCTGGACTACAGCAATTGTTCCTAATGCTTTGCTGTTGTGATTATTTTGATAATACAACATCTATTGTCTAGGTACTTAAAAGAGGAAAAGACATGCAAGCAGTTTCAAGAGAATTCAGTAAGTGAGATGGTAAACATAATGGTACTTCGGAGTCCAAAGAAGGGCCACTCTTTCCAATTATATATTCTAAAAGATAAGAATTATTGAGGCCTGTTTGAACTGAATTCAGCTCTTAAGTCTTCTAGTCTACTACAATTTCTCTGCTATAATTTATCCCTCCAAATGCTGCTATCAATCCACTGTGCTTTTTTCTTGTTACTCTTCATCTTCCCAAAGTATATTTACACATACTTGTAACCAGACATCTTTTTTGTTGTGTTGCTCTCTTTAAAAAGCAAGCTTCTCCAAGGTGAGACATACATCTATTACATTATTTATAATACACATAAGGCTCATAAAATTACACTATTTTCACTTCCCAAAGCTCTCTGCCATATGTATAAATTATGACCAAAGTTTTTGGTAAAACTGTCAAAGAATTCAGCAACTTTTGTTCTAAACTTACAAAATATGAGACTCTTACCTAATTCAATATACACAGACTTATTCTGAGATTGTATCTGCTGCTTTGTCCTCAGGGATTTCGTAATTCCAAGATTAGAGAGTTGAACACTTAGACTGGATTCCTGCTAAACAGTACCATAAAGAATAATCAACTAGATGAAGTAAATAAAATAAACAAAATGTAAAATGCTTCTTCCTCCTCTCTCTTCCTGCCTGCCTGCCTGCCTGCTAGCCTTCATTCCTGCCTGCACCTTTCCTTTAAAAAAATTCTTTCCAAGATACCCAGAGAAGGGCCCATGTGGCATCATTCTAGGTTCCTGTTGTAACTTAAGGGAAAACATTCACAATATCCAGAGCCCTTGATTGTCCTGCAAATGAAGGAGAAGGATGTCCTCAAATTCCTTGCACCTAGAACTCACTTAGGTGGCACCAACCAACCAATTTCCAAATGGAAAAGTACATCTACAAAAGGAAGAGTGATGGCATCTACATCATAAATTTGAACAGAACCTGGGAGAAGCTTCTGCTAGCAGTTTGTGCCACAGGTGCCACTGAAAACCAGCTGATTGTTGTGCCCTGGTGGAACAGCAGTTAGGCCAGTCGCCTCTGAAGAAGCATAGGCTTCATACTGCTGGGTTTGAGACCCAGGTTTTGGGGGAAACAACCAGTGTGAACAACTAAAGAAAAATAAAATATAAAAATGGTTCTTCCTCCTGCTCTTTCTTGAAGGAAGGAAGGAAGGAAGGAAAGACTGAGCTGATGTCAGTGTCATATCCAGGAATACTGGCCAGCAAGCTGTGCTGAATTTTGCTGATGCCACTGGAGTCACTCTATCACTAGTCACTTCACTCCTGGAACCTTCACCAAACAGATCCAGGCAGCTTTCCAGCAGCCAAGACTTCTGGTGGTTACTGATCCCACGGCTGACCCCCAGATTCTCAGAGTCATCTTATGCTAACCTGCCTACCATTGCTCTGTGTAACAGATTCCTAAGAATATCCAGTATAGGAAAGAATATTAAAAAACCCAACATGGCTTTGATGAAGATCTCCTTCTTCATTTTGACTCCTTCAACATCTACGGAAATGTGAATGCTGGTACTAGGAGAAATACTATTTTAAATATCTCCATTGTCCATTCACATATGAACAACAATAGAGCAAATTACTGCATTTTCTCTGACAATTATACCTTTTAAGTGGAAGCAATTTTTGAATGTTAATAAATGATTTTTTTAATAAGACTTTTCAGAGGAAATAAAATAGAAGATACTTGTTCATGCCTAGAGACCTGCCATAAAATAGTTATTTTAAAAAACCTATTTAGGTCTATCTACCCTGCTAGAACAGTGGTTTGGTGTGCTGCCTCCAGCTAAGCACAATCCACATATATCCCAGGGACATGGGTTTGCATCCTGGGGCCAGGGGGAACAATCAAAATGAACGACTAAACTGAAAAAAAAAAACAAAAAGCCCCCCACAACTTATTTAAAATCACCAGTGACCTTGTGGCTATTTTAGACAACCCTCAGAATGGATAAAACACTAAAAAGGGGTAGGCTTATAAGGTCTCTCTTGCCCATACTAGGTACATGAACCATCTCCCAAGGTCTCTTAATTCTTTGTTTTTTTTTTTTAAGAATTATTTGTTTATTTATTGGAAGGATATAGGCAGGAATGAAGGCAAGTAAGCAGGCAGGAAGAGAGGAGGAGTAAATGTTTATCCATTCATTTAGTTATTCATGTTGGTTGTTAACCCCAGGTCCCAGACTATGAACCCGGGTCCTTGAGCTTTATGTGGATCATGCCATTCAGAGGCACGGACTTAACTGCCAAACCCAGGACACACCAACATCTCTCTTATTAGAGTAACTAGAACAACTGTCCAATCACTTAATTTACCATCTTACCTTTTTTTTTACTGACTTTTATATAAATCCATGAGCATCTAGCACATTCTCTAATTCACAACACTCAATAAAGAGATGTTACCAGAATAAATGTTAACGGCTTTACCAGGGTACGATTTTCAGGTTCACTTTGTCGAAGTCTTTTGGCACGATTTCGGTAGCCCATACTTTGGATGATAGAAACTTCTTCCTTTAGATGCTCGGGAGAGTTATTTTCCTTTTTTGAAAAGTTGTAACTATTTGTAACTATGAATTACAGGAGAAAAAAATTTTAATTTTATAGTTAGAAAAAAATGTAATCGAAGAACCAAGAAAAATCCTATGTATGTCTCTGTTGTATTAAAATGATGCACTGGTGTGACCTGACAGCTCAGCAGATTAAGTCCACCATCTCTGGTTGGTATAGCCCACATATATTCCAAGGGCGTGGGCTCATGACCCCGTTCTAGCGGGAGAACCAAGATAACTAGATAAAAAAATAAATAAAATGCTTCCTTTTCCTTTCTCTGCTTGCTTTTCTATTTGCCTTCATTCCTGCCTGCACTTTTCCTTTAAAAAAAAAAAAAAATTCAACTTTAGAAACTCCAGTCCTAGGTAAAAAACCCACAAATCCTCCAAGTTATTTCTATTCCTTTCTTTTTCCCATCTCAACACTAACAAATTTGCCTATAATACCGTATTTTATTTATATTGTTACCTGGGGTAACAACCCAACAATGCAAGATGCACCATTATTTTCTGTATCACTAAGAAATAAAACACACTAAAACAATGACACACAATTGATAGTAAGAATTGCTCCCAATTTTGGAGATACTGAAATGTGGAAAATGAGGATCTTAGGATCAATAACATGCAAAACTAGTGGGAGTGATTTTAAAAATAGATTTTACAGATAGAAAAAGCTTAAATTAACCTAGACAAGCTCTTATCACCTATTCATAGAAAATAATTGTGCAAACTTCCTGAGTTTCAATGGACAGCCATTTGAGCATTGGTCCCTGGGGGTATACAACACTTACACTGCAAACCTGAGTCAAGTTCAAAAGCATGAATGATTTTCAACAACTCTTCGACAAGTTGACTAAATCTTGTACTTTCTTGAAGGCCTCTGAAATTATATTGAGAGACACACACAACTGATTATCAGCTTTTTAAGGATGTTAAAATAAAGACAGATAACAAAAATAATACACAGCAATAGTAGAAAAACTAGTTATTAATAATGTAACACTATATTCAAAACATCACTGAACTCAGAATAAATTATGTGACAATATTTATTATTCATATATTTTTTTGCCATTCAAGTCTACCAAAAGCCTACAACTTAAAGCAATAATACACTGAACCTATAGGAGATATAAGCTCACTTCATAGATAACTTAATAGTCTTAATATCTTAACTCCACCCACCCAACCTTTCACTTGTAGCTCTTAAGGGATTTTTGTCAAATAAAGATTAAATAACTTTGAAAGTACAGCTAGATAACAATGTGCAAAGAAAGATGTTGGTTTAGGGAAGCTGTAAGATAATTCATTTTATTCCTTTAAGTATCTGAGTGCTTATTATGTACCAAACACTGGAAAAGCAGATGAAACTGTTGATTGAGAAAAAGTTAGCACCCTAACAGAACTTACATCCTGGCAGGAGGATGGCACAATATATACATTGTTTGTGTGTGTGTGTGTGTGTGTGTGTGTGTGTAAATAAATAGAAACAAATGCAAGAAAAAAAATAAAAGCAGGTTCAAGAGACAATGGGGCAGGGTGATACAGTCCAACTTTAGATAAGACTGGCAGCATTAGTAAAAGGCAGTAAATTGCTAATACTTGTATAAGGCAGAGGTACCACCAAACTTTAAAAAAAATGACTTTAGAAATAACTTATTCTGTTATCTAAATACTACTTTAGACATTTTTCTATCAATGAATTGTCTGATACACATACCAATTATGTTATTAAGGAATTTCTACCTTTTCCTGCTGTTGTCGCTACTAGCTTCCCATAGCTACTCAATTATATACCTTTTGGTTATATCATTCTTACACAAAGGACACTGTGAAGGCCCTTTCTTCTGGTTGAGAAGTTTCAGCATACAAAATCTATAAATGAAAAAAAATTCAAGTTACTTTTTTGGTAGAGAAAATATTCAAAAGTCAAATAGCCAAGAAACGATAATCTATAACCAGCCCTTATGAGCCACTGTAAGGGAAATGGCAGGTGAATTACAATCAGTGGCTTTCTTTACTTGTTTTCAGATGCTGCATAAGCAGAAGACAAAACCACAGAAGTAATCATCTACTGAACACTGAACTTACATGCATATGACTTACTTTTGTGATCAAATATAACTTATTAAGAAGTTAATATGGCTTATTTGATGATATATTCATAATTACTTCATGCTTCACAGTCAAACATAAATGGTTAGTTCAAGTAAAATGATTACAAAGAACTTAGTTACTCACTACCAAACTATAGTAATCAAAACAGTGTGGTTCTGGTAACAGAATATACACATCAATGGGACAGAATTGAGAGGAGAGAAGTAAACCCTTTATTTATAAACTTAATTGATTTTCAACAATGGCACCAAGGCAATTAAAATGAAAAGAATAGTCTTATCAACAAATGGTGCTGGGTCAATTAAATATCCACATGCAAAAATAAGATCCCTACCTCACACAAAACAAAAATTAATTCAAAATGGAACAGAACTAAATGTAAGAAGTAAAATTACAAATCTTTGTGACCTTGGGCTAAACAATGATTTCATAAACAAACACCAAAAGCATAAGCAATTAAAGAAAAGAAATATAATGAATGACATCAAACTTAAAAAGAAATTTTATATATACATATATATATACATATACGAATAGACATATACATATATATTTTTATAATACTGCTAGTCCCAGGTCACAAACCTGGGTCCACAGGCTTCACATGATCTGTACCTTGGCTGCCTAAGCCACTAGGGTGCGCCCAAACTTAATTTTTATGCTATAAATAACAGCAAGAATAAAGTGAAATAACAATCCACAGGAGAAAAATATTTGCATATCATATTTCTGATAAGGGACTTGTATCCAGAATTCTTACAATAATAAACAAATAATTTAAAAAGGGGCAAAGGATTGAATAGACATTTTCTCCAAAGGAGGTATACAACTGATTTAATAAGCTCATGACAAAATTCTCAATATCATTAGTCATTGGGGAAAAGGAAATCAAAGCCATAATGAAATGCCACTTTATACCCACTAGGAAGGCTGTAATCAAAAAGACAGATAATAGTAAGTACTGGAGAAGATGTAGAGAAATTAAAATCTTCATTCATTGTTGGTAGAAATATAAAATGATGCAGCTACTTTGGACAACAGTTTGGTAGTTCCTGAAAATGTTCAACAGTTGCCATATGACCCTGTTCCTAAGTTTCTTCCCAAGAGAAATAAAAACACAAATTTGTACATAAATGTTTATAGTAGCATTATTCATAATAGCGAATAGCAGAAACAATCCAAATGTCCATCATCCAATGGATATATACAAAATGTAGTGTTATTATGGCACATTATTATTATTTAGACATAAAAAAGAATGATGTAAACTACATATGGATGAACCTTGGAAACATTATACTGAGTGAAAGACCAGACATAAAAGGCCATATATTGTATGCTTTCATTTATACGAAATATCCAGAACAAGCAAATCTATAGAGAAAGTATATCTGTAGTTTTCTAGAGGAGGTAGAAAGTAGGAATGGGGCTTAGTTGCTAATGGGTACAGGATTTTTTTGGGGGGTGACAAAAATGTTCAAAACTTAAGATTATAATGACAGTTACACAACTGTGGAAAAAGCTGAACAGTAATTTTTTTTTTACATGGGTGAATTTTATAGCATGTAAATGATATCTCAGCATGCCCTGGTGGTACAGCAGTTTGGTCTGCAGCCTCCTGCCAAGTGCAGTTCATGTACACCCCAAGTGTGGGGAGGGGCTGGGATGAACAACTAAATAAAATAAACAAAAATGCTTCTTCCCTGTCTTTCTGCCTGCCTGCTCGCTTTTGTTCCTGCCTATACCTTTCCTTAAAATAAAAAGATTATTGGCCTAGTGGATAAGGCCACCTGACACAATCCATATACATCCCAAAGTCCCTGGTTCAAGACTTGGAGGCAGGGGAACAACCAAGATGAACAACTAAATAAAATAAAGTGCTTCTTTCTCCTCTCTCTTCCTGCCTCCCTGATTACTCTCCTTCATCCCTAGCTGCACCTTTCCTAAAAAACAAACACAAGCAACAATAACAAAAAAACCAAAACATGCACTGCTCTTATTTATTTTAAAGTAAAGGTACAGGCAGGAATGAACGTGACTAGGCAAACGGGAAGGAAGGAAGAGAGAAGAGGAGGAAGAGCTTTATTTATTTATTTTTTTCATTTAGTTGTTCACATTTGTTGTTCACCCTGGCCTGGGTCTTGAACCCTAGACCTTGGAATGTATGTGGGACTGCTTCGAGGTGAACTAGATTGCTAGGCCACCAGGGAGCACCCATGCACTGCTCTCTTAATGCTCTCAACACACATAACAATCCTGAAGTATTATCTTCATTTTATAGTACACTTGTACCAGATCACACAGTAATCCAGTGGTGAAAATGATAATAGATCTGGGATTGAATTGCAGAAAAACCCATGTTTTTTCTAGTAGAGAAAGTGAATATAGGTAGGTATGCTCATAGAGAAAGTGAGTATGGGTAGGTACACTCAAGGAGACGCAAGGGTCCTTCTTCCCCATAACAGATGCTTTCATGACTACATTGTACTCGACAACCATTCTAGGGTTTACTAGACAGGGGTGTCAAAAAGCTACTTATGTTGAATATAAATTTCCTTTAAAGAGACACAGAATAGAGGCTACCACTCCTTGAGAAGAAGCAAATACTAACCTCACTGTAGCACAACTGTTTCAGGAGGTACCAATGCATTAGACTGGCAAGCGGTACAATTCAAAGGGCAAGATTCTTAAACATGTAAGTACAACTTGAATCACTGACAGAATATCATTCTATTATCAGCCTAAATATAAACTGATCAGATCCTTTTCTATCTTCATAAGGATTATGAAGTAGACAAACACTGAACTTAAGACAGAAGAAAGCAGAAGTAAATGCAGAAATGAACAGAAAGGAGAAGCAGGGAAGGGTGAAACACAATTTACTTATTTCACAACTGCTAGCAATAAGCTTTCACTCACGGACACAAAAAAACAAATAGCTGTTCAAACTGATTTCACATTCCACTAGATAAATATGCCAGTATTTTACCATGAACTATGGCTACAACAGCTTACAATGATTTTCTATGAACTCTCAAGCAGAATGAAATAGTTTGATTTTTCTTTTTAATTTAATTGAAAAAGCTAATGCTTCTATAAAGTTAGATGTTGCCTGTATGATAAAGGACAAGTGAAAAGCTAATAATGAGCCATATAAAACATTCAAACTTACTTGCAAAAGATGTGGTCACACTTTGTGGAAACCGGCTCTTTGATCAACTCCAGACTAGAAGGGTAGGAGAAAAGAAAATATAAATGAGTGTCAGCAATTTATTTTAAATCAAAAATATCCTTAGGAAAAAAGTTCAACTCTAAGCTGCTATATCAGAGTCAAAGTAGGATTATAAGTTCATCCAATATTTATTAAATGTCTGCTGGGCTAGGAGCTAAAATAGGGCAGAGAATATGATCCTTACCTTCACTGAGCTTTCAAACATAAAATCTGAATATATTAACATTTCTAATACTCTGCATTATTTTTAGTATTTAAAAGGTTAGTTGATTCACTTTGTATTAGCTTTCACTGATAAAGTTTTTGAGCTGTCTTCAAACTTTAAGTTCCATAGAAACAAATTTTTATATATTTCTTTTTCTTTTTTCTAAAGAAAAATGCAGGCAGGAATGAAGGCAAGCAAGCAGACAGGCAGGATAAAAAGACAGAAGCATTTCTATTTAGTTGTACATGTTGCTTGTTCTCCCTGGCCTGGGATGAGATATAAGTGGCCTACACTTCAGCTGGCAGCAGTTGACCAAGCCAATACTCCACCAGAGCATGACCTTCTATTTCTTTTGGAGTCCATCACAGCACTTCTTTTGCATGTGATTGTCTTTTTATCTTTAATTTCTTAATAAAAAAAAATTTAGACTCAGGCAGCTTAGATAGCTGGAGTGTGAGTCACGCAAAGACCAAGAAAGAGGTTTACAACCCTGGGCCGGGGTGAGAAGACAGACACAAATTAAATAAATAACAATGCTTCTCTGACATGTCCCAGTGGAAGGGTGGTTGATTAGGTCTGTCATAGTTCATGTATTATCAGAAGGACCAAGTTCGCCTCGCAGGACACAGGGGTGGGTTTGGGGGAGGGGGGTGGCCAAGGCACCATAACAACCAAGATGAACAACTAAAATAAAATAAGTGCTTCTTTCTCCTCTCTCTTCCTGCTTGCCTGCTTCTTTTGAATGAAGATTCCTGCCTGCACCTTTCCTATAAAAAAAAATTAAGTATTCCACAAATAAAATATTAAAATGCATTCCATGTACCATCACCCAGTTTCAAGAATTATCAATTCATAACCAATCTTGTTTCATCCATATCAACACCCACCCAAAGCCCAGATTATTTTAAAACAAATCCCAGCTGTCATATCATTTCATCTACAAATATTTCAGAACATTTAAAAATGATTTTTAGCATAACCATGAAACAGTTATTACTTCAGAAAAATAACTTCCTTAATATTATTTACTACACAATTTACTATTCCAGCTTCCTTCATTGTCTCATAAAATTTTTTTAACAATTAAAATCATTTAAATCAGGATCCAAGCAAGATCTGTGCATTGCACTCCATTGTATAATTTCCCACATTCAGGATTTTGCCAATTGTAACCCTACGATGTAGTTTGACATGTTTCTATAGCCTGTAAACTAGACCTACAGGATTGATCAAATTCAGGTTCCATTTTTTTCCAAGAGCACTTGACAGGTGTACCTTTATTACATCATTTCAGGAGGAGCATATCCTTGTGGTTATTTTGTAAAAACAATGTAATACTCAAGGAAATTCAGAAAAATACTAAAATTTTGAGAAAATAATCAACAAATTTCCACGGTTATTTTGTAAAAACAATGTAATACTCAAGGAAATTCAGAAAAATACTAAAATTTTGAGAAAATCATCAACAAATTTTCATCACTACCTGTTTTACCACAAAATCTCAAGGCCTTCCTTGGAGTAACTCATTTATTAATATAGCAAGTATTTATTGATGTTCTACTATGTGAAGCACTGTTCTTAAAGACAGGAGTGAACAAAATAAATTCTGTCCTCATAGAACTTATATTCTAATTGTGAGTTGATAGAAAAATAAGCAAAAATACATGGAAATAAATGCTAAGAAGAACAGGACAGAGTCAGAGGGCTAAGGAATGCAGTGTGTGCAAGGTGGGAGGTCTGGAAAGGCCTCACTGAGGTAACAGTGGAAGACAGCTGAATCATGTGAGGAAACAAACTATGCAAATAATTGAGGAAGAACATTCTAGCAAAAGGAGCAGAAGAGTGAGACCGAGCAGGACTATGCCTGTTTTTAAAGGATAGCAAGGAGGCCAGCATGCTAGGACAGAGTGATGAAAGGGGAAAAGTAGTAATGGAAGAGGTCAAAGAGTTCTCTGGGAGCCTTAGTCAGTAGGAATCTATTGACTATTTAAGGTTTAGTTTTTATTCAGAATGAGAGATTTAAGAACCAATTTTTGGTAAAGGGAGGACATCAAAAAACAGGTAATGTGTGTGGTTCTTCAGGAATGTGGTTCTCATTAAGTATTTAGCTTTTCAGAAAAGGATCACGAGAAAAGCTAGGGGACAATAGTGTGTTGTGAAGTCTGGTAACATTAACTCCTGGAATCATGGGGTTTCTGACGCAACACAGAGCAATGAAAAGAAAAATATCAGAGTAAGTCAGAAAGCTGGATTTCTACCAGTTCTCTTTATCAGCAGAATGACCTCAGGTCAAGCATTCTACCTAAACCTTAGTTTTCTTCACGGTCATCCACTCTATCAGTCTCTTCAGGTTTCTCTAAGAATAAAATCAAATGCCATTTGGAAAAATGCACATTATCTCAAATAACTGGCATGAATATTACCATTTATTGTTGGAACTAAATGTGATCTTAGAAAGAAAAATGACAAAAAATTCTGATTTGCTACTAAATTCCTGAGATAAACTAGATAGAAAAGAAATTCTCAGTAAAAGAGAAATTGGATTAGTTATGATACCAGATGGCTTGCATTCTCACCACTGACTCAATTCTGAAATAATTATATTTCAGTATGGTAATTATAAGCCAAGCTATACAAACATACTGTAAACACAAACTATGAACAGATGAAAATTCCAATATGTAAAAAGGTAATGACTATTGAAGGAGGACCTTGAAGAGGGAATGGAAATGAAAAGAAAAAAAATGTTATTTTTTCTAGGTCCTGATGTGGGTAAATATTTACAATAAAGAGATTCAAATCAGGCAATATTTTAGCTTATTGTATATTTGCATTTTGAGCTTCCAACAAGACAAAGTGACTGGAAAAGGCTAGGTTAAGTTAGAAAAACAACCACTCACCAGGATATACATTTTAACAAATTCTTCTGAAAGTCAAAAATTTTATTTAGTCATGTATATATAGAAAGAACTACCAATTGTCTGAATTATATGCCAACAGTGACTTGGGCCAGAGAAGGAATTTTAGCTAGAGACCTAAAAAGAAGCTGGAAACCTACCTTATAGTTACCATAAGTAACACTGATTCTACTTATTATCAGAAAGCATTTAGGACATAACTATAAATTGCAGTGTTCTAGAAACAGGAAAAAAAAATGTAGGTAGGATTCTCATTCGAGAGTTCCCCATTTAAACTGGTTAACAGTAACTAGGATGAACAGTTTTAGTTTAAAAACCTGAGCCTAGTGACGGAAAATATACAATAGCTGACAGAAAATGAAAATTTAGCATTTTCATTCTTGCATCTTTAATTTTTGTTATCTGAGCTTTTTAATTGTTGGCTTAATTTGCCAAAATGGGAAAGAACATTACATTTTTATGACTGAGTCCCATGGCAATGTAAAATAAATGGACCCAAATACCATACTACAGAGGATTTTTGGATCATTCTTTGTAATTATCATGAGTAAGTTTTGTGCTTTTTCAAAAGCAATTATTTTTCCACATTGTCATTTCCTGCTTCTCTGGCTTGATGTTTCATAAATTAGGCTGTAAATCTCATTTAGCTCTTGTTATTGTTTAGCTGAAATGTTGAGGGGCAAGGGAGGTTATTTATAAATCTTTTATCTCTCTGAAAATGCAACTTGAATTTTCTTTAATCTTATTTGACTCTGAATATGAAAAAAAACTTTCATGAAGCACAAAGGAAAATCTACTTGAATTTACTCTTTTATTGAAGACAAGTGACAACAGGTGCAGCTTTTCCATTTATTTTTTTGAACATTACTCATCACTGTCATCATATTAAAAACCATTAAACTATCAAAGAACCAATTTAATTCATTATTTAATACCATCATCAAATTTTTTCTGAGTACTTATGATGTCCAGATACTGTTCTAACTACTGAGGACATGTAAGCAAACAAAACAAACTTCTGCCATTGTGGAGTTTATATCCTATGAGGGTAAAGATAATTATTATGTAGAGTGCCAGATAGTATTGAGTTATGGAAAAAATAAAATAGGAAAAGGGGATAAAGAGTGTGTTGGGGGTAGGGATGTGGCATTTTAAATAAGGTTTGTCTAGAAATACTTCTGTGAAAAGGTAGTAGTTCAAAATTCGTGAGTCATAAAATTATTAGGGGAGATGCAGCAGAAGGCATACCTAGCATCATAAAAGCTCAGAGGCAGAAAGGGTCACATACATGCTGGAAGGACAGTTAAAGAGCTAGAATGCCTAGAATAAAGAGAATAAGAGGGGAGAGAGTAAGCAAGAAATTTCTTTTTTAGCTTTTCACCAAGAGATTCTGAGGTATAGATTTTCCTTTATTTTGTAGATTTATGAGATACTAGAGATCACCTAGCAACTGCTTAGGATTTTTGAAACCTTGGCTGGGCCATGGACCCTCCTCCCATCCTTTAGTACCTGGTGAAGTTTGTGGACCCTTTTCTCAGGAGTTAATGCTTTTAAGTGCATAAACAAATACACATTATTACACCATAAACATATTAAAATACAGTTATAAACATAGGCCTCCATTCTGAAGAAGATACACAGATGGCCAACAAGCACATGAAAATATGTTCCTACTCACTGGCTATCAGGGAAATGCAAATTAAAACAATGAGATATCACCCTACACCTGAAAGACTGGCTATTATCCAAAAGTCTGGAAACAACAAATGCTGGCAAGGGTGTGGAGACAAAGGAACACTTTTGCACTGTTGGTGGTAGTACAAATTGGTGGAAAATATTTTGGAGATTCCTCAAAAAACTGAAGATGGAAATCTCACATGATCCTATCATTCCACTTCTGGGCACCAAAAGACACAAAAGCACCATCTGCAGAGATGTCTGCACCCCCATGTCTATTGCAGCCCTATTCACAGTAGCTAAGAACTAAAAATTACCTAAGTGCCCAACATCAGATGATGGATAAAGAAGATGTGGTCCATATATACAATGGAACACTACACAGCCCTTAGAAGAGATGAAACCCTCTCATCTGAAACAACTCAGATGGAATTTGAAGGGATCATACTAAGCGAAATAAGTCAAAAGAAGAAAGATAGATGCCAGATGACCTCACTCATTGGTGGAATGTGAAGAGACAAAACAAAGGAACAGATGAAACAAAACCAACCCCGGAACATTTGCAACAGAACTGAAGTTACCAAAAGGGAATGGGACAGGTGGGGACAAATGGTGGTTGAGCCCCCTGGACAATGGGGAAGAATGCTTGGTGATTTGGTGGAGGGTATGGTATGTTGAAATCTATCTAAGAAATGGGGAACCTATACACAGGAAATTATTTCAATGCATAGAATAATTGCTACAATTAAAAAAAAATTCAATAAAAAAATAAATTAAACAGGCTTCCAAGGATTGTAGAGGGTCTACAAATAAAAGACAAAGACTAAGAGTTCCATACAAGAGAACTTTCTGAGATGTACCCTTTTTTTTTTTTTTCCCATTTAGTTGTTCATACTGGTTGTTTTCCCCCAGACCCAGGACTGAAACCCAGGGGTATGTAGATTGAGCTCCTTTGGAGGTGACTGATATAATCACTACTCCACCAGAGCATATCCAGTATCTTTTTTTTAATGGCATGTTTTATTTTTTAATTGACAGTAGTGACATCGTGATATCACAGACTTGTGACATTGGATAAAACTATGCTGTGCTCTTAACTATATTTATTTTTCTTTTCCTTTCCCCAGTCTCAGGTTTTGAACCCAGATTCCTGGGCTGTACCTAGCCAGCACCTTAGCCACTGAGCCACAGGGGTGTGCTTGGGGTGATACATTACACAGAAAGAGACACTTGTCAAAATTCACTGACTTACACACTTAAGATCTCTACATTTTAACACATCCTGATGGCCTCCACCTCCAGCCAAGCGCAGATCACGAAGATCCCAAGGACCCTGGTTAATGTCCTGGGGCCAGTTGAATAACCAATTAAAAAATTTTTGAATATTCTAGTCTCCTCTTCTATAGATGAATAAAACAAAGTTTCACTCAAAAAGTCAGAGACTTGTTAAAGACTATGATGACTTATACTATTATTTCAATATACAGAGCTAGTTTCAACCAAAGATTCAAGGATCTACCCACTCCCAGACACCAATCATTCATGATTTTATTTGATTATTATGATATCCATTCCAAATGACCAAGTCAGTTTCAGCACTGGATGAGAAGCCCAGGTATTACTTAATCCAAACCAGATTCCAGTCCTAATATAGAACTAATCAAGATAGTCTGTGGACTAGTAAAGCTAGGGGGCGGTGCGTGTTGAGGTGGTGGAGAGGGAGGGAGAGAAGGAGAGTGAAAGGAACAGGATTCATTTTCTGTATTTCTTAAGCTCTTCAATTAAGAAAAGCAGCAACTTTGATAGACTAATCTCTCTCTTTTTTAGAAAAGGACAGGTGCAGGCAGGAATGAAGTCAAGCAGGCAGGAAAAGAGAGGAGGAAGAAACACTTTTTATTTATTTTTATTCAATTATTCGACCTGGCTGTTCCCTTGGCTCCCAAATCTGGGTCCTGGGATACATGGGAACTGGGCTTGGCCAGTGGAGGCAGATCTAACCACTACTCTACCAGGGCACAGTGTGTGTGTGTGTGTGTGTGTGTGTGTGTGTGTGTGTGTGTGTGTGTACCTGTATGCCGAGTTCTTTGGATATAAAAGTGGTTAAACAGTCTTTATTCTTTTTATTTTCTTTCAGGTGTAATTGACATTAATTTTATGAATATAACAGTGATATTCTATATATATTGCAAAATGATTACCATAAGTCTACTAATATCCATTACCATACATACTTACAAACTTTTTCCTTGTGATGAGAACTTTCATTACCTACTATTAGTAACGTTCAAACATGCAATGCTGTATAATATTAACTATAGCCACCATGTTGTACATTGCATTTCCATGACGTATTTTATAACTGGAAGTTTGAACATTTTACTCACTTCACCTATACTCCCAACCCTTCTGGAAACCACCAATCTGTTCTCTATATCTATGAATTTGGTTTTCTTAAGATTCCATATAATTGAGACCACACAGTATTCATCTTCTCTGATTTATTTCACTTAGCATAGTACCCTCAGGATTCATCCATGATGTCACAAATGGTAACATTTCACTCTTTTTTATGGCTGAATAATGTTTTTAATGTCTTATCTTAATACACATGATTTTTCTTAGCCACTGAGACACAGGGGTGTGCTTGGGGTGATATCTTACACAGAAAGTCAATTCCTTACTATGAAGTCAATTCCATTCATTGGCAAAGAAGATAATCATATAAGAACATCAAATGAATAAACTCTGTAGTTGACTCACCAGATGGGACATTCTAAGATTTTCTGCATAGCATTAAGGACATTTTGTACTTCTTCAACACGCTCCTCAGATAACTCCATTTCTTCCTGTTCTGATGAACTTTAAACACAAAGATTCAAATATACATACATAAAAATAACTTTAAAAGAGTTATAAAATCAACAGCTTAATTTTAGTATGTGTCATTTTCAAATAAGAGGCATTTAAGACTGAATTGCTTTGGGCGTGGGCCCTCGTGGCTCAGGCAGCTGAGACCCAGGGACCTGGATTCACGGCCAGGGTGAAAAATCAAAATAAACAACTGAATAAATAAAGATGTTTCTACCTCTTCTTTCTTTCCTTAAATGCTTCTTCCTCCTCTCCCTTCCTTTCTTCCTCTCTTTCAAAAAGGGAAAAGATTGAAGTGCTTTATAAAAATCGAACTAAATATTGAACTAATGACAGTCTTTTTAAAAATCTAAAAGCTGATTTTTATAATTAAGACTATTTAAATTCTCAATTTTCTATCTAAAGCCTCCAATCTCTATGAAAGAAAAAGTCAATGGAGTGACTAACCAAGTGAGTGGTGGTAGCCTCAGATTTCCCCAAACATCCAGCCTGGTTTTTCATTCTTGCTTAAAACCAAAATCAACAAACAACTCATCTCACCCTTCCCCTTCCCTAGTGCTTTCCACTGACCTGCACGCTTCTCAGGAATCCAACTTGGGTACATCACTGTCAGTATCTATGACTACTGACGCCTTTCTCTATTTCCTTTTTGTCCTTTCTCAGAAATGTATATGAATCCATTTCTTAATTGTCTTCTCTCCGACGATATCCTGTCTCCTCCTTCCCAACAAATTCCTGCCCAGTATTCCTCCACGTTTTTATACTGTATTTGTATTTTATACTATAATGTCCCCCTCAAGATTTATTGCAGTTCCTATCATAAGGGTTCCCACAAACACTCCCTGACCCCACTCCCTTATCCTCACTGCCCCATCCCCAGAAGCCCACGAAGCGCCCCCACCCTACGGATACCCTAGATTTAACGTCTTCAGCTTCTCAGGTTCCATCCCACGCTCGCCACTGTCGGCTAAATATCCATCTTGCACAACTCCTTCAGCAGACCCCTTGACCCCACATTCTTTATACCAGTTTCCCTCCGGCCCCTCCAGAGCACCCTTTTAGCCTCTGTCCCTTGTCCAGAACTCTCTCACCTTTACTCGGTGTCCGGGCTTCCCCGGCCGCCTGGGCTCAGTTCTGTGAAAAGCGACCCTCCACACCGTCCTGGGTCCTTGAAGCCTCAGCGAGCTCACGCCGCGCAGCCGCAGTTTCAACCTGTCTGTAATTCCCGCGCTTTTCTGTCGCCACGGAAACCAGCCTAGCCGCCTAGCTAGAGCCTCTCAGAAAGCCGGATGGAAACAGATTACGGAAAGGCGGAGCAGAAAGAACCAAGACTCTCCGGGTTTCCGATTGGCCATCTAGCCTTCCCCGTTTGAGGTAATTAGAAAGAGACGGAAGAGAATTCTCCCGGAGTTTACAACTTTACTTCCAGTTGCGGCTTATTACGTCACAGTGATTGCTGCATTAGGGTCGATCCCTACCTGAGGCCGCAATATGAGCGCAAAATAGTGCCTTACACACTCCTAAGAGGAAGCCCCATTTCCTCACCCTTTCCGCCGTAATGGAAAGCTCTCGTTTAGGTTAACAGCAGGACTGTGAAGGAAAAACTACCATTTCCAGCATGCATTACGCATCAAAAGGCCTACGCAAGGGTGCTCCTAGGAAACTGTAGTCTTATGGAAAGGCGCTTCCGACACTGGAGGTGAGCACGATTCTCACGGCAACCCCACTGATAGATTGAAGAGCTCCGTGCGCTTATGCACATCAACAGATATGGACTGGAGTGTTGTTATGTTTTCATATCTTGAGAGCGGAGAATAAACTAAAGAGCCCATAAGTCCTACGAAGACTACAATTCCCATACAGCGCCGCGAGTCTCAGGCAAGTACTCTAAAGTCAACGACCTAAGGGAACGCGAGGGCGCAGAATTTACCTGGGAAGTGGAACTGGGATCCAGTCCACGGCTGCGCACTAGCAGTTCTGCCCCTTTGCCCAGTGTTTGTTATTGTTGTGCGGGCCTGGTTGCTCCTGCCCTGCCCCCGCGGAGCATCCGCGACCAATCACTGCGGCGTTAATTTTGAGAGACAAGAGATACGAACCAATCATCTTGTCGGAAACTTAGAGAAACAGCGAACTAGGCCCAGTCTCTATCCGCCATGTTAGATTCACCCCGCAGGGATAGCAGCAGTACCGGCAGCGGTCCTTGCTCTGGCCTTCGACAAGCGCCCCCCGGGGGCGGAAAGCTGGTAAGGAAGCTGCCACGATTACCTAAGGGTGGGGTCAAGTCTCACCGATAGGGCCTGGGGAAGTTCAAGGGAGGAATCCTGCAAAGAAGAGGGTCGACTTTCTGTGTCGGGGGCAGCCCATCTTTGACGGGATGAGAGCTGTTCGTGTCCTGAGGGGCCGAGGGGGCGGGTACCCCTGGAGGGATGGGGGATCGGTGACTCAGACGCTACTTCTGTTGATGGAAGGCAGAGACTCCCTGGCACAAAGGGGCCTAGGCAGAGAAAACGAGTTTTCGGGGAGTGCTGACACTGTCTAGGGGACATGCAATGCAAGGAAGTGATAACTTGGAGAGTAGGAGAAAGTCTGCAAAGAAAAAAATAGTCCACGATCCCCACACGCTCCATCCCCTTCCGTTTTTTGAGAACCTCATAAAGAAGTCTTGTTCAGGAACCTCTGGTATTGGTAAAGGCATCGATTTTCCTTTTTGTAAAACACCCAGCTTTGAGGTCACACTTTTTATAGCCCATTTAGCTTGTATAGGCCTCTGGTGGAGACAGTAATAATAACTCAGCTTCCCAGGTCAGCTTCATTAAAGGGATTTGTTGTATCCTGAAATAAGTCGACTTACAGAAAAAGCTGACTTGCACCAAGCAGAGATCAGTAGCATGAATTAAGAAACATGCCAGTTATGAAAACTGAAGATCTGGACCCTAACTACCTAACTTCACTGTTTTAAACCTACAGAGTTAGATGGGGCTAACAATAGCTTTTAAACTTCCATGGGTTCGAAACCAATGCTCTTGCTCAAAGAATTTTTACAGGTAAACCAGACAGTTCTTTAGGAAGACCTGGATATGATCCAGTTAAGCCGGAATCCTCCACTTCCTGTTTTTTCCTCATCAGCCCCAGGGGCTGGATGAGCGCCATTGTATCTAAACTAACTTCCAATTACAGACATTGAGAAAAGGGAATGAAGATTAGTTTCCTTCTGGACTCTCAGAAGGAATTGAAATTGAAAAGTAAGAAAGTGTTTCAGAATATCCACTTTTGACAAACTGATTCAGTCACTTTGTTTCCTTGGGTGTTTTTTTTTTTCCCCAAGATTATGGGGAGTTGACAGGAATTCTGTTCATGTGTTAAGGGCCCAATAATTAATTCTTTTTGAGTGAATATTGGATGTGAGCAGGATTAATGATAGCAACTAATATTATTTGGGTGGTGAGCCTGACTAGGAGGTAAAGATTGGGTTTTCATGATTGGCTCAGTGATTTTATTTCACAGAACAGTGCATGGAAAACAGGACTGTTTTAGGTCTGAAGACTGATATTTTTGTAATAATAATTTTTATACTTGAGTAACTTGTTCCTTTTTTCTTTATTTAAGTTCTTTAAAGAACTTGCACACATTTTTGTTTGTAAGGTGGTCAAAGCAGAGATAGTAGATCTATTTAACAGGCTAAGGAACTGAAGCTCAAAGGTTAGGTGATCTGCTCACAAGTTATATGACCAATAAAATATCTAGCTTTATACTTTTTTCAATTTTTTGTTCCCTCCCCTATTGTGTTTAAACTCCTGGGCCTTGTTCATTTCCCATCTCTTGTGCCTAGAACAGAACTAGCATGTGGATGCTTACTAAAGATTTGTTAGTGAATATATTTAAAAATTGGCCTTTTTCCTTGCAACTTATGTTTAGATTCAAACCAACTTTTAAAGTTCTTATCTTTTAGAGGTATTCAATTATTACATGGAAGAAATGATGACTGTATATAATCCAGTAGGGAAAGGGAATTGCTATAACAAAATTAGTCATGAGTTGATGATCATTATGAGAGCTAAGATGATGGGTTCATAGCTGTTCATTATATTAATCTCTCTTCTTTTGTATAAGCTTAAATTTTTCAAAAATAAATACTGTTTTAATTACTGTAGTTTGGTTAAAATATTAGTTGACTAAAGGCCAATGGTCCTTTATGGAATGGGAGAGGGGCATACAGTGGTATATATGAAATGAAAGTAACCTTGAGTTGATCATTATTCTATACTTTTCTTTCTGTTGAAGTTCTCCATTAAAAGAAAAAAGTAGACTATAGAAAAACACATGAACTTAGGTGAAGAGTATTGAATGCTACCCTTGTATAGTTTCTTGGCTAGTGTTTTGGTCTCTAGATTTTTTAAATTGCTCAATTTAGGAAAAAGCTGTAAAAGGTCACTTTCAAATTCTAAGAATATAAGTTCCCTGAGGGTACAGACTTTATCCTGTTTTTGGTATCCTGCTACTAGAAGGTATTTAGTAGGTATCTATTTATTTAACCAGTCATTATAGATTATAAAATTCTTGAGTATGCCACAGTGGAAGCCGTGGTTCACATACATCCTAAGGACCCAGGTTTGTGTCCTGTGGCCAGGGAGAACAACTAAGATGAGCAACTAAATAAAATAAGTGAAATGCTTCTTCTCTGTCTTCCTGACTACCTCCACTCCCCTTCATTCCTTCGGCATCTTTCCTGTAAAAAAAAAAAGTATATAGATAGATAGATAGATAGATAGATAGATATATCTATGTATATATATAAAATAATTCTTAAGGATTTTATGAATGCTAGATGATTTCTGTGGGTGTGGCAAAAATTTATATGTACTCTCAGCAAATATATTTTTAATGTGGAGGTTCCTAATAACTTTAAGAAGAATTTTTGTGGTGAAATACAGGTTTTTATGATGTAGTTTTAACACAGATGATCTTATTTCTTAGAAAGAGTATTTCCAATTTCAATAGCAGAAAGCAGGGACATTGCATCGTTTTCTCACTCACTGTGATGGCCATCCAAGCCTATACCACATTGGGTCTGCACAAAAATTAGTTGAGTGAAAGTTTATGCAATTTATCAAACTCTTTCATGTTTTCTCTTCCCGTTACCCTCTCTAGCCCCACGTCATGGAACCACAGGTCACTCTGAATGTGACCAAAGGTTACTGTATCTCACCAAATCGATCAGTTCTTGCTCCACCACATGGAACCACAGGTTACTCAAAAAGTGACTACTCTAAAAATAAAACTCAGAGCTTTTTGGTTTCTGATCCAGAAATTACAACTTGGGCTGATGTTGAAGCTATGGTGAGTGTTACTTTATATTGTTTCTCCATTCTTTCCTTATAGATTTTTTTCCCCCCAAAGAGAGCTATTTTTAGCAATGTTGTTTCATGGTTGTAAAGTCTCATATTTACCATTTCTCAGCCATTTGGACAATTGTTTTTGACAAAACTTCATTGTTCACATAGCAGATGTACCCTAAAGGGAACAAATTCCTTTAGAGAAGTTTAGAAAGAAAAGGTAAAATTACTTTTTTTTTAAGCGAGATTGGACTTTTTAGAAAAGTTAATTTTGTAAACAGTCTGAGCAGTGAATTGGTATGGGCCCCAACCCAACCAGAACCCGAGGGAATATTCTCTTGCCTGAGAGCAGATATGTTAGTGTGGTTTATGAACCACTAAGAATGTAACCTGTGTTTTGCGAGAAGTGATCCTTTGCTTTTATTGCTAGGTCAGAGGCTGAGAATCTCACAGTTGAGGCTAAAAAACTCCCTTAGGTGCTTAGACAGCAGTTCTTAATGTTTTTCCTTCTCATGGTTTGCCCTTTGCACCAAGTCTTCTGTTTGTTTGATTTGCAGTAGTGAATGTTTTACTTTCTGTATAACTATGGTTATCTAACTAAACTCTTTGGCAAAAATCTGCTTTTACCTGCTTACTTGTGATGGTAGCTAAAAAAGAAAAGAAATCGTGGATGGATCACGAAAAATGATCTGATCTAGTCCTCTATCTTTCAGCAAATATTTCTTTATACTGTCCTAGACAGATGGTTATCTGGAAAAGTTGGAGCTTGTTTGTAAAATGATCTAAAAATCAAACACAGTTACCTTTCTTTTCCTAGTAGTTAAATGAACTGAAAACTTGCCCTTTGTTCCTTATTGTGAATTTTAAATGATAAAAAATGTAATACATGCCCAGCTGTCCAAACATATATAAAGAAAAAGTTAATATCCCTTTATTCCTCCCTCCTTTGTTATCTTTGGGATAACAGATATGTTGTTAATCACATCTTCTATGTTCCCACAGGATCGTACTATAAACAGTTATCTGCAGTTTTCTTTTTTCAATCCAGCAATATATTTTAGACAGTTCTTAATAGATAAGGATCAAAGTTCATGCTTTGTCAAACTTAATCCATAGTAGTATTGATTTTGTACCATAATTGAGTTAACTCCCTCTTGAAAGATTGTTTCATATTTTACCACTATAACATAAATTACCAGAGATATCTTTGTGTATATGTAACTTAAGTACTGTTCTGTAGCATAGTTTCCAAAAGTGAGATTAAATTGGCCTCAAGGCATATGTTTTTAAATTTTAATAGATAATTGCCAGGTACTTTACAGAATTATTATAATATATCATAGAACTATATGATAGTGCCCTGAATTTTTGACATTAGATGTTACGACTTTAAAATTTTTGTCATTGAGATGCCATCTCATTTAATTTGAACATCTTTTTATATATTTGTTAGGCATTTTGATTTCTTTTGTGAATTTATTGTACATTTTTGCTCACTTTTACTTGGGTTGTTAAACTCATGATTAACAGTTTTATAGATGTTCTTTGTGTATTATTGACCCTTTGTCTGTTAGGAGTGACCTATTTCTCCCAGTCTATTTTTTGTTCTTTGACTTTGGTTAAGGTATTTTGTGGGTTTTTTTAACTATATAAAATACTTAATTTTTACATAGTGAAATATGCTCTTCCTTTGTTTATGACTTACAGGTTTGTTATTGTCTGCCTTTTTTTATATCTTGATTTTATAGTATATACATTTCATTCGCAGGTAAAAGTTTCATTTGATCTGAACACTATTCAAATAAAATACCTGGATGAGGAAAACGAAGAGGTAAAGTATATCACGATACCCATTGCTGGCATCCAGAATAGGTTATCTTATTTCTCAAGAGTGGTTTGGGATGTGCCCTGGTAGATTAGCAGTTTGGTCAGCTCCTTCCAGGCAAGAGTAAAGGCCATATCCCAAGGACCTGGGTTCAAGACCTGGGGCCAAAGTAAAAACCAAGATGAACAACTAAATAAAATAAATAAGGTGTTTCTGCCTCCTCTCTCTTCCTGCCTACCTGTCTTTGCTTACCTTTATTTCTTCCCGTGCCATTACTTAAAAAAAAAAAAAAAAAAGTGATTAGGGACTTGAAAATTTGTGAATAGTGTTTCTCTCATTTATCTGATTTAAATGTACTGATAATTGCATGTTCTAAAACCAGCTTGTGGCGTCTGAAACGGAATTGACAAATAGGGGAGGAACATTGAAGAAGACAATGAGAGATAATTTTTACAATTAATGAATGATTTTAAGTTCTAATATAGAACATGCTGTTGTATAGTTAATAATAAAATTTAAAAATGGCAAACCTATATTGGGTGGTTACAGTGTATCATCCTAACAGTACTATGTATTAGGTACAGTATTATCATCTCTGACTAATGAGGAACCTAAGACAGAGAGGTTATGTTAATGTACCCAAAGACACAAAATCTTGAAGTAGTCATATAGAGCTTTTGTTTATAACTCTGGCTCCAGAACCCAGGCTACTAACCACTATATTATGCTTCCTCTTAGCACACATAAAATAAAGGAAGACACAGTACTTAGCAATAAAATTCTTTAGTTGCTATAGGTCACAATATTGGAAAAGCTAAACCCTAATCTGATTTTGCATCTTATCCTGTGACTGTGTCTAGTACGGGAATGCTCAATTGATGAGAGCTTTATAATTTTCTGTTGCGTTTCTTCTTTTACAGGTATCCATCAACAGTCAAGGTGAGTCCCTGAGAGAACCGATTTGGCTTGTTTAAAACCCTTACTCTGCTTATGGGTGTACGAATTTCCATTTACTCTTAAACCTGTGCAACATTCATATTAGAGTAGTTGAGTCTAGTATATAATAAATTGATATTGCACTCATGATATTGGACCATGGGTATTAGTGATGTAGCGGATTTTTATTTTATAGTAATTTTTTTTTATTATCATGATAGTGCCTTTGAAAGGACCCTAAGGACAGGTTTAACAGGAGGTCTTCTTTTATTTAAGATGCTAATCTTCTTAAAATAATATACCTCCCAGTTGAACATATATAACTTGTTCACTTGATGTTACATTTGTCTCTGACTCGGTATATATGTTAATGTTAACTTAGAAACAGGTGACCTTCCAGGAGCTTATTTATAAGGTGGTTAGTTGTTCAAAGCTTGAAGTACATTATCCCTTAGGAACAATGTTATATTTAAAGGTTAGGTTCCCAGACTAGCCATCAAAAGTTTATTTTAACCCGCTGGAATGATAACATTAACACTAAGCCTGAACTCCTTCAGTCTTAAACTTCACATAACTTAGGGTGATAGAACTGGGTTGAGATTTTGGTAGCAAAGAGAGAACTAAAGGGGAGAACTCATCTATCAGTTCATGTGGAAGGATTGTAAAGTTAGAACTTTAAAAATAAGGATCAGTTGCACTTAATAGAATTTTCTACAGTGATAAAGAAATATCTCAGTATGTATTTTTTTGTCCTTTTAGGAGAGTATGAAGAAGCACTTAAGGTAATGGTTATTTCATCTCATTTTCAAATAGTTTTTAAAATATTGACAAAAATTTGAACTTGAATTCCATTAGTCCAGGGAGAAACAATGAATATAAACAGTCAGACCTATTTTAGGGAGACTGTGATAAGTAGAGCATAATACTCAGCAGAAGGCAGTTCCTGAGAGAAAACCTTTTTCCATTTATTCCATCTCATTGCTTTTTTTGTATGTGTGTGCCACTGTCCTAGCATTTAAGAAGATAAAGAACTCTCTCATTATGGAATGGAATGATACTTTCTAGTTTACATTTTTCATCTTCATTCACTGTATTCCCTGTAGAATATCACAATGTAAGGGTTGGGGGAGGAGGTTTAAGGTATGAACCCTTACAGTTATTGTTTGTTGGTAAATTAGAGCATTCCTTGAGGTCACTTCTCTAGGTATGCCAGGCTGACCTTTCATTGCACCTTTTTTAAAATTTAAATAAGAAGTTTGACTATCCATTATGAACTTCCAGGTCAAAACTAAGTCATTTTTTTCATAATCACTTTTGGTCTGGGGAAGGAAAGATGAGATCTTTTTTTGGCTTCTGGTCAGAATTGCTATTTTGGGTCCAACTAATTTCAGCAGTTTAGCCATTGGCTTGATTTTTTTTCAGAAATCTTTATTTACTGGATAGTCTTTTGGTTTGTGACATTCAGACACTTCCCTGGTTTCTTAGTTGAGATAGTTATCTCTGTTAATAATTTCTCATGCTCCATAATTTCCCTCTGCTCCAGTTTTCATGTGATCTTCCTATTTCCTCTGCTTTTTTTTTTTTTTAATTGAAGGAAAATTGGTTAATAGTGTTATGTAAGTTTCAGGTGTACAACATCATATTTCAACCTCTTTTTATACTATATTATCACCAAAAGTCTAGTTTCCATCCACCACCGTATAATTGATCCCCTTTATAGGTTTTACCTATCTTCTTTATCTCTCCTTTTAAGCTTTAAGCTCTTCTAACATGCCATTTGCCTCTCTCCCTCTCTCCCTCTCTCTCTTTCTCTCTCTTTCTCTCCCCCTTCACTCTTTCTTATTCTTCCTGGTCCATCTCTTTCCCTATTATCTGACACTCAGTAGTTTCACTAAAAAAGGCTTCTATGCTCTTCAGAACTCATCTTCCTTCTCCACAGCCATTATTAATTTACCTATTCAGTCAGAAATCTTGGACTGCGGGACTGTAGAATGTATGTAAGCCTGTCTTGCCTCAGAAAGCAATGCTTTTTAATGTATTTACTATTTAGTACTTAAGATACCATGTTTATATTTTAACATATATTATTATAGTCATTTCTTGAGCAATTTTTCCCACATAAACATTTACTAGAAGTTTCTAGGTGGTTCATTTTACTAGAAACTATAATAGCCAGTGGGCTGTCATATGTTTTTACACAGATTTACTGGAACAAAGCCATGCCCATTTATTGATGTATTGTTTGTGGCTGGGTTTTTTTTTTTTAGTTTTTGTTTTTTGCTACAGTGACAGAGTTAAATAGTTGTAGCAGTATGACCTGCAAGCCTAAAATATTTATTATGTGGTCCTTTAAGAAAAAGTTTGCTGGCGCACCCTAGTGAAATAGGGATTAGGCTCAGCCATATACATCCTAAGGTCCTGGGTTCGCATCCCAGGACTGCCTGAGACAGCCAAGATGAACAACTATATAAAATAAGTAAATATTTCCTCCTCCTCTCTCTTCCTGCCTGCCTACACCTTTCCCTTAAAAACAAGTGTGCTGATCCCTGATCCAGAAAAATAGCTTTTAAACTTTTGGGGTATGTCCTGGTGGCTCAGGTGTTAAGCCCTAGCAATCTACATACAGCCCAAGGACCCCAGTTGGAAGATAAAATGGGCTAGATAAATAAAATGTTTCTTCCTCCTCTCCCCCCCTGCCTGCCTACCTGCCCTTAACTTTGCTTTATATATAAAATAAATTAATTAATAGAAAAGTCGTAAAGTTGTAGCCCAATTAATGAAAACATTTCACCTAATAAATTGTTATACTCAAAAGGTACTTTGTGTTTTTAATAACCATTCCCAGTTGAGATTCTTGACAAAGAAATAGCAGGCTGAATATTAGTATAGTATGTGTCATTTGATTTAATAAAACACAAATCCTGATATTTTTCCAACATAATTCACCATACTCTTCTCTGTGTCTTTGAAATTCCATTTGAGAAAGAAGAACCACACGATATATTTTTCGTTTTATAATGTATGTCCTCAGATGGCCGTTAAACAGGGAAACCAACTACAGATGCAAGTCCATGAAGGCGACCATGTTGTCAGTGAAGGCCCACCCTCAGTTGTAGTTGAGAAACGACCAGTTTCGAGGGCAGGGAAGAAACCACTTGCCCATTATTCTTCACTGGTGAGAGTCTTGGGATCAGAGATGAAGACCCCAGAGGTGCCTGCAGCACAGGTATGGACCAGTCTTTACAGTTTTTCTAACTTTGTTTTTTTGTCTTTGGTATAAGACTTACCTATTCATCAAAGTTTAAGGAGTTACTGTGACCCTCTCTGTCTCTTACTTTTGAAACTGATAGCACAGTGGTTCATTTCTAGAAAGGGTTGGCCAGGAAGGTGACATAGACTTGCTTTTCCTTGTATGCCCCTTCCTACTTTGGCTTTAAGAGAAGCATGTTTATGTTGTTTGTCAAAAGAAATCTCATAAAAACAAATTTGTTTTGTTCAACTTTGTTCAACTTGGTGACTTGGTGGAGGGCATGGTGTGTTGAAATATATCTAAGAAATAGGGAACTTATACACAGGAAATTATTTTAATGTGTAGAATAATCATTACAATAAAAAAACTTTTTAAAGTAATTGAAAAAAATACAGTTCAAGAAAAAAAATTTTGAAGAAAGGGTGCAGGCAAGAAGAGAGAGGAGGAAGCAGCACTTTACACATTCTGTTTTAATTTGATTGTCCATACTGGTTGCCATCCCCTTCACCTACCCAGGACTCAAACCCAGGGGTACATGACCTGGGCTCCTTTAGAGATGATTGACCTAACCGCTATTCCACCGGGGCATGCCAGGAAAATTAATTTTAAATAGAAAAAGTAGTCATGCTCTGTTAGAGTAGCGGTTTGGTCTGCTGCCTTTGGTGGACACCGTCCACATATATGCCAAGGACCAGGGTTCGTATCTAGCAGGGAACAAGAAGTATGAACAGCTAAATAGAAATAAAATTCTTCTTTCTCTTCTCTCTTCCTACCTGCCTGTACCTTTCCTTAAAAAAAAAAAAAAAGTAACCTTTGAGATCTCAGATTGTTTTTTTTCACAGCAGCTTCCAGTTGGTCCCTGTGATACAGACCAGCCTCAAGACAAACCCCCTGACTGGTTCACAAGCTACCTGGAGACGGTGAGTATTCTCTCTTGCTTCCATTTTAACAGCAATATGACACAGGCAGAATGTGGAAGAAATAACCCAAACCCAGAAGACTACTGCCTCTGGTGCACGTGAATGGAGAATGGTAGCTAATCACTTCCAAACTAGAGTAATTCCAGTCAAGAATGCTCTAACTTTTGCAGTAAGGTACCAGAAAAAGAGGGAGTTCAGTTCCAGAGATGTTAGGGATAAGAACCAATCTGTGTGCTTGAGAAGTGAAAATTAGAAATTTACTTACTAGAAGGATTTCTTAATATTTTCTTTGATGTGTGCCTGGCGGCTAAAGTGACTGGGGCATGTAGACATGTAAAGCCCAGGGGCTGGGCAGAAAAGCAAAACGAACAAATGAAGAAATAATGTTCCTTCCTCCTCTTCCTGCCTCCTACCTGCCTTCCTTCCTCTTAATTTTATTTTTCTTAAAAAATGAACCAGTGTAGCTGTGGAAGGAATAGACTTTTTGCTGCATTTCTATCCATTTCTTTGGTAGCTGCTAGCTGTTTGTTATGTTCTTATGTTTTACCAGAGGTGGTAAGGTTTCAGGTCAATTTGATATCTTGAAGCCTTTCTCCAGTATTGGAACTGAGGGTTTTTCCCATCTTCTGCTCTGTATTCTAGTTCAGAGAGCAAGTGGTTAAAGAAACGGTTGAGAAGCTTGAGCAGAAATTACATGAGAAGCTTGTCCTCCAGAACCCATCCCTGGGTTCCTGTCCTCCTGAAGTCTCAATGCCTATTTCAGATGAAACACTGTTCTTGCCAGAAAACCAGTTCAACTGGCACATTGCTTGCAGTAGCTGCCAAAGGAGCATCATTGGTGTGCGTTACCAGTGCAGGTAAGCAGTAGCTTGGGAATAAGAGCTGTGGGTCGACCTTAGAGCAATGACCTTCCAGGCACTCTGGGTATGGAAAGGGAGAGTAAGTGTGCTGTGTCCCTGAGCATGTGTCCCTGAACCCAGCAGTACTGGATTGGAAACAAGTTACTCTTCACCCATATGAGGAAAATAACTGTTCAGATTGTTTCATTCAGATAATGCGTTTGGATCAACAGAACCAGAGAAAATTATGTTCCCCAAAACAAAATTAGAACACCAAGAATTACCTCCCTGTTTTTGTGTCCAAATGCTTTCATATCTTCTTGCATCCTCCTGTAGATTGCCTTTTGAAATAGGTATAGTTTCAGTGTTATTATGCTCATTTTATTAATGAGGAAAACCGAGACATGGCATGATCAGGTGACATGCTCAGGTTACCAGCTGGTAATGGAGAAAATATGCAAGTCTGGTCTCATATCTCCTACCTCAGGTACTTCCCTCTGTGCATTCTTTCCCCCACAGCCTATGTCCATCTTACAATATCTGTGAGGATTGTGAATCAGGCCCCTATGCCCATGACTCTAACCACATCCTACTGAAGTTGCGGAGACCTGTTGGGGGTTCCTCTGAACCATTCTCCCACTCGAAGTTCTCTACTCCTCGTCTTCCTGCTGCTTTAGAACAAGCCAGGTAAAACCATATGCACAGTGGGATATACGACTTCTTGGCTCTAGTGACAGTGTGAATCACAAAACTGCAAATAGTCTCCTAGTTTCTGCTCATTTCCAGTTGATTGGCAGTGATGGGGACATTATCCACAGCTAGCGAGAGGGAAGTGAGAATGATTGAAGAAACTAAGTTAGAAGCTGACACTTGATAGAAGCTGTGCAAATGCCTCAAAACAGCTTCAAGATTGTGAGTTTGGATTTTTCAGACCTGTTTTTCATTTCACAGGCTTCAGAAACAGGTTGACAAGAACTTTCTTAAGGCAGAAAAGCAAAGATTGCGAGCTGAAAAGAAACAACGTAAAGCAGAGGTCAAGGAACTTAAGAAGCAGCTTAAGCTCCATAGGAAGATTCATCTGTGGAATTCAATCCATGGACTCCAGAGCCCCAAGTCTCCTTTGGGCCGACCTGAGAGCCTGCTGCAGTCTAACACCCTGATGTAAGCCCAGGGCCAGGGTGAGAGCCATGCCGTTAGGTCCAGCTTCCTGAACCTGTGCTTAGCCAAACTTCTAGTTTACTTATTAGCAGCCCTTATGCCCACACCATTAAAACTTTATTTTTTATGTTTATTTACTCTCTTCAAAAAGATGGAAACTGGTAAGGTTCAGAACTAGAGTGGCATGACGTTTCTTCTCCAGAAGTGACCTGGATTTTAGGCAAAAGAGCAAATTTTTTAAGTGCACCCTGATGGCCTAGTGGTCTAGTACATCTGGGAACAGTCCCACATACATCCCAAGGTCCTGGGTTCAAGACCTAAGACCAGAGGGGCAACAACCAATGAGAACAACTAAATAAAAATTAAGGTGCTTCTTCCTCCTCTCTCTGCCTGCCTACTTGCCTTCATTCCTGCCTGCACCAGTTAGGTCAGTCACCTCCAAAGGAGCAAGCCACATACCCCTGTGTTCAAGTCCCAGATCTGGGGCAAACAATAGTGTGACAACTAAATAAATATAAAGATGCTTCCTCTTCTCTCTTTCTGCTTGCCTGCATACTTGCTTTCACTCCTGCCTGCACCTTACTTTTGAAAAAAAACTACTTTTGAAAAAAGAAGAAATGTTTCTAAGAGCCTGACTCTCCAGTTGTTTTTATTTATGGGCTCCTTTAGTTATCCTTACTCTCACTTTTTTTTTTTTTTCATTATATTGAAGTAACTGCATTATAGCATTTTATAGGTTTACAGTCTGCATCACTACAACTCATCATGGCTTCTTAACCCAGGAGTCAGATCTGTTCTGTTTTTAAAATGTTTTTATTTTAAAGGAAAGGTGCAGGCAGGAATGAAGGCAAGCAGAGGCAGGAAGGAAGAAAGAGGAGAAGATTATTTTTATTTAGTTCATTTTAGTGGTTTCCACCAGTTCTGGGACACAAATCTGGAATCTTGGGGTGTATGTGCATTGTACCCAGCCTCTGCTCCACCAGGGTGCACCCGTTAGTACTGTTTTTAAGACAGAATACATTAAGACAGAATCCTCAAGAGTAGCCGCCTCTCAAACCACATGTTTGATACTCAAAAACCATTAACCCAACAGCAGTGACGAATCTGAATTTCTCTTCAGGCTTCCATTGCAACCTTGTGCCCCAGTTATGCCAACCCTCAGTGCAGCATTTGTGGATGAGAATTTGCCTGATGGGACTCACCTTCAGCCAGGAACTCAGTTTATCAAACACTGGAGGATGAAAAATACAGGAAACGTGAAGTGGAGTGCAGACACAAAGGTATTTTTTCCACGAGATGTGAAGATGCAGTGATTTAAAGTAACAGAGTGCTCAGCTGAGAAGTTTGCTTTTTCTTGTCACTCTTTTCAGCTCAAGTTCATGTGGGGAAACCTGACTTTGGCTTCTACAGAAAATAAAGATGTTTTGGTTCCCTGCCTGAAGGCTGGCCATGTGGGAATCGTGTCTGTGGAGTTTGTCGCCCCTGCCTTGGAGGGAACATACACTTCGCATTGGCGTCTTTCTCACAAAGGCCAGCAGTTTGGGCCTCGAGTCTGGTGCAGTATCATAGTGGATCCTTTTCCCTCCACCGAGAGCCCTGATACCATTGATAAAGGCCTGGTCAGCTCAAGCAAAGCTGATGATCTCACCTGTCAGCAAAAGGTGAGCATTGGAAGAGGTAACTAAAACCAAAAGAGCCTAGTTGCAGTTCTTCCAGAAAGGCTTGAAAGGCTGGTTTTCCTCTTATAACATTTACACTGGCACTGGCACTAGTCTTCAGGGACTTCGCATAAAGTCTTAAATTATATCAAAAATAAAGTCTTAAAACAGCAGTTTTTAGTGTGACAGTTGTAAGCCTATTGAGGGCCTAAAATTTGTCCCCATGGTTTGTCTATAGGAAACTTTTCTTCTGGCTAAAGAAGAAAGTCAGCTTGGTGACTCCCCTGAGCAGACTGAAGGGACAGGAGGCTGTATCCCACAGAAGACAAAGAATGCTACTAATGAGAGGGAGCTCTATATCCCATCCGTGGACCTTCTGACCGCTCAGGTGGAAAATTGAGCACCCTAAGGCGGGAGGGTCAAGGAACAGAGAACTTTGTGAACAAATGCTTTACCTTGTTGAAGAGAAGGTGATGGTGTAGCCATAGGGAATGCCCAGGAAGTTAAGACACATGATACTTAGATCCAGTAACTTGTGTTGAGTGGCACGGAAATCACATATGGAAGCAAGTTTTCAAACTCTTTTTTTTTTTTTCCTCTTTGAATTGGCAACTCAATCTTGTACTTCCCTACAGTGTCCCTTTAATTGCCTCTTAGTTTCAGCCCCTCTAGGTCACCTTCAATCCCACTGCATTTTCTCTCTTTCCTGCCATTTGATCATTTGAACAGCTCATTGCCATTTAACACTTCCTGTTTTCACTTGACTGAGGTGAGGCATATTTTGAACAGAGTTGAATCCAAGATGTTGTGGAACTCGGTGGCCTGTGAGTCTCATGAAGACAAAACATGGCTCCAGCTTGCACTACAAACCGCCTGATGTCCACGTCTTTTTTCCAGGACCTGCTGTCCTTTGAGCTGTTGGATATAAACATTGTCCAAGAGTTGGAGAGAGTGCCTCACAACACCCCTGTGGGTAAGAATGCTACTCATTTTACCTTAGTTCATTAGCAAGTACAAAACTACAGCCTATTATTAATAATTAAACTCCCACAGTGTAATAATCAAACTGTACCTATGAGTCCGTTGTCCTTCTGTTTTCCTGTTGGCTGTCAGAGCAGTGCCAGCTCTGCAAGACTTCCCCACCTTGCTTCTCTAGACGGTTGTGTCCACTTGTTCCTTTATATTCATGGTTCTGTGTCTTGGCCATGGCCTTCTAGACCAGGTGTCTGTTTATGATTCCTTCCTGCATCAGTTGATCTTTAGAAGATACTTACACACGTAATGGTCTTGAAGAATTCTTTACAATGGGTCTTAAAGCATACCTGGCTTCATTTTAGCTCTGCAGCAGGCAGGAAGCCTGTGAGCTGCTACTTCTAGATACTGTTGAGGATGTGATGCTTTTTTTGGTTGATGGTTCTTCTGTCTTCATTCTCCAGATATGACTCCTTGCATGTCTCCTCTGCCACATGACAGTCCTTTAATAGAGAAGCCAGGCTTGGGGCAGATACAGGAGGAGAGTGAAGGGGCGGGATTTAAAGCACTTCCTGGTAAGGGATTAAATATTTGTAAAATATTTGCATCCTCCTGTTTCATACCACACCCTGTTTTTACAAATACCCCTAGAACCTTACCTTAGCCTGTCAATTGTTTGTTTGTAACATCTCGTTTTTAGAAGTCTCCCCACCTTCACGTGACACAGACAGCAGCTCTTTCTTGAGCATAGTGTCAGCATGGTACGTGACTGGAGAAAACGCCTTGATTCTTAAACTCGAATGCAGACGAAGTTTGTGTCTCTTTCAGATTCCACAGCATCAGTAAAGCAAAGAGCTGAGAGCATTGCTTCAGCAGAGGAAGCAGAAGATGACCTGAGTGGGACCCAGTTCGTGTGTGAGACCGTAATCCGATCCCTCACCTTGGATGCTGCCCCAGATCACAACCCACCTTTCAGACAGAAATCCCCGCACAGTGAGTGTCCCTGAATTTCCCCACCTTTCGGGGTGGCACCTGCATTGTGATTACTCGACCTGGGTAGGTAGAGTGAGAGGTACTGAGAGTGGAGGTTGGATGAGCTTTTTTAGAATTCTGATCATACTTGTTTCTTTAGACTCTGTATAGTCTTCGTTTTCTCCCCTTGCTCCCAGACACAGATCTCCAACCCAGGTCCGTGGCTTTCTTAGCCTGAGCCTTAGCCACCTGAGCTGCCAAATGGAATAGACTGTACACATTCTACCCAAACGTTTTAATTAGAGAATCAGGAGTGAAGCGGCCACTTTCACTCATTTCTGCGCTTTCTCAGGTGCAGGATTACAGCTACCTGCCACAGAGGAGCAGCAGCCAGCTGCCCAGCCTGGACTCCACGTTGAAGAGTCTTCCTGTAAGTAGACAGAGCTCCTCAGCAGAGACCCCCTTATGGTGGGGGCGGTATTTGCTTTCTCTGAGGACAGCAGTCCAGGAAGTAGTGAACAGAGCAGGAATACCAAATTAAGTTTCTCAGGTTAAAATCTACTATAATAAATTCCTTTATGATAGAAATTTCTGGATAAGTAGAATCTATATCAGGTATTTCAAGAACCATCAAAAAATTTCTAGTTCTAGTGTATCAAAATAATATGGAAAAAAAATATCATTTATTATAATGAAATTTGACCTACATATTAAAATAGATTTGTCTCACTTTTGCTTGTGGTATACACATATTTTTTTCACCCTGTGTACAAATACACGACAGAAATGTCTGACATAAATCTGGTGGCTTAGCAGTCTAGTACACCTGGGCACTGTCCCACATATAACTCAAAGCCCAGTTCAAGACCCAGGTCTGGGGGAAAACAACCAATGTGAACAACTAAATAAAAATGAAGTACTTCTTTTTGGTCCTGGCCTCCACCTCACACCCAGGTCCCTGAGCTTTACATGGTCTGTAACAGCCTCCTCAGTATTTTAACCACAAGCAAGTGCCATCTCTGATAGGATTTTCAGTACTTTTAAATTTCCATTTTTTTTCCTCCCCTCTCAACCATCCATGTTTTGCAAGCTTTCTACTTGCAAACATGACTATTACCTTTTATTTTTAAAAGAAAAGTTGCAAGCAGGAATGAAGGCGAATTGGCAAGCAGGGAAAGAGAGGAGGAAGAAGCATTTTATTTTTATTTAGTTGTTTACATTTGTTGTTCCCCCCAGCCTCAGGCTACAAACTCAGGTCCTTAGGATGGACATGGACTGCACTCAGTTGGAGTGGACCTAACTGCCACTCCACAGGACATTCTTATGTATTACTTTTGTAGGGAGGAGAAGGAAAGTAAGCTATAGACCTGCAGTTCTTACCACCTAATATTTTCTTTTTTTATAGCATTGTCAATTAATATATTAATTGTGATTTGAACTTTACTACTGAGTTTATTAACTACCATATGAAGAAGAAAAGGGATGAGCCTCCTTATTTTAAGAATCATAGTGCTTCTTAAAAGCCCGGGTGTCACTGCTTACCTTGTTTTTTGAGCTTTAGTCTTACCCGGTTGTTTTGCATAAGCTTCAAACTTAGAATTTGGCCATGACTGTGGTCCCAGGAGCAGCCTTTCCCTCTGGTTTGTCCTTTATCTGACTTTCCTAATTCTAGCTCATGACCCAAAAGACCTTAACAACCAAGGGTAGCACCAGGGACTTCTTTTACCTTATATTTTAAAATGAGTTGCTTTCATCCCTTAGTGAAATTTGCCTCACCTGAAGAGAAAACACTTGTCGATGAGAGGGAAGAAATTGTCCATATCGCTGAGGAAGAAGCTGTCATGGAAGAGGAAGATGAGCTCAAAGATGAAGTTCAGAGTCAGTCCTCTGCTTCTTCAGAGGATTACATCATCATCCTACCAGAGTGCTTTGACACCACCCGCCCCCTGGGGGACTCCATGTATAGCTCTGCTCTCTCACAACCAGGCCTGGAGCGAGGAACTGAAGGCGAGCCTGGGGTGGAGGCTGGGCAGGAACCAGTCGAGGCTGGAGAGAGACACCCTAGAGGGGAGAACCAGCCACAGGGACACAGCATCAATGACATGCTCATGACCTCACAGACTCTGGACACAGTGCCCTTAACCCCAGAGGTGGTAAGGCCTCCACCACGGCTGCCCAGGTACCATGCTCACCCCCCTTAGCTGGGCTATTCTTCAGAGGTGAAACAAAGTGTGAGAGGACTCAACTTGGTCCAAAATCCTATTTTTTTTGTTTTGTTGTCAGCATGGGAAGACTATTTCCCATGTAAAGTCTGAATTTAGGTGAATGAATAGAAGTTTCACTTCTCAGTATTCATGGATTTTACATTTAAAGAAATACTTATTTTAGTTAACCTTAGTTATCAGAGTGTTGTCTACCTATGTTTTGGTTGTTGAGAGCCCTTTTTTTTTTAAATACAAGCATCCCTGGACCTTCCCTCCCAGTTCTATTGATTCATTGACAAAGGCAGCAAAAACTCATTATATTAACTCAAAGTATAAATGGGAAGTTTAACCTACTAAGGAAAGAAATATACAGGCATACCTCGTTTTACTGCACTTTGCTTTATTATATTTCGCAGCTAACTGCACTTTTTACAAATGGAAGTTTTGTGGTAACTGTGTACACAAGTCCGTAGCCACCATTTTTGCAGTAGCTCAGATGATTGTTCGCGTTTTTAGCAATAATTTTTTAATTAAAATATGTGCTTTTTATATATGCTATTGCACAGTTAATACAGTGTGCAGTAGTGTGCATAATATAAAAATAATTTCTACATGCCCTGGGAAACCAAAAGCTTCCTATGACTCTATTGCATGTGCATAGCACCTCTTGCTGGTTTGGCTCCATCTGCGGATCCAGATGGAAATTGTTTAAAATTCTCCACTGGCTCTGTCTTGGCTCTGTCATAGTATAGAAAATGATGGGGCCTTAGTTAAGGCCCCATTATCCCAGGGTACTAGACATTTCCCCTTATTAATTCCATTGTTGAATAGGGGAAGTAAACTAAAGCCGGTCTTTCTAGTTTGCTGCTGAAGAGGAAAACCAGTAGAATGAGCCCTTCTCACCTGATCCTAAATTTAGACATGTGATCTGGATCAGAAATGTGAAGCTGCTATAGGGAATGCGGCACGGCTGTGCTATGTTTGCTGTTTCTCCAAAGTTCCCATGGTGACTTTTGAACTTACTTTCAATATTGTGTCTTTCTGAAAGGAGACCGGCTTGTACACAGCATCGTGGTTCACCAAGAGTGGATTTACCAGTTATCATACCAGAAGTTTCTTTGGTCTCTGATCAGATCAGAGGAGGTAATGATCAATCTGAGATCTCTATGCCCCTTTCTCATGAAAGCCAGGTAGAAAAAGTACTTTATTTTCATGATTCTTGATGACAGTTTTTAGAAACTTTCTTTTGACTCTTTCTGTGTTCTGCATGTTCTTTTCCTGTTTTCTATTTTAATATGTATTAAATGAGATCTCATAGAAGTAGGCATTGTGCTATAGTGGAAAGAACACTGGCTTTGAAACCAGTGTTTTAGAATCAGACCATTCTAGGTTCTACCCCCAGATGTGTGGTCTTGCAGTGGGTTGGCAGGTTTGTTAACACCTGCAGGTCTCTTTACTTATCAAAAAACACAATAACAGAATTTTAAAATTGTGAGTAGATCCTCAAAGTCAATTCCCATTCTTTCCACAAAAAAATAGCAAAAACTAAAAGTCCTTAAAAACTAATAAATCAGTGTGACAATAGGAATATGGAATTAATTTTTTTCATTAACAAAACAATCACCTTGCACTGCATGTCTGCAGTTTGTCCTCCTGACTTAAAGCATCTACAAAATTTACCAAATAATTAAAAAAATTAAAAAAGACTTCACATACTGTGATCAGATTGCCACATCTTAAAAATAGCCTTGCTGTGAGTTAGGAAATGCTCAGTGCTTGTGGGTGCTGCATCTAACCAACAGCTCTTTTGCTTTTAGAGTCCAGAGGCTCATCAGGACTTACAAACAACAGACAGAAGAGCTGTGACCACTCAAGGTAACTGACATTACCTGCTTTTTCAGAAGCAGGAAGAGATACTACTACTGCTTCTACTTAAAAGAACTTCTCAGAGCTTCTCAGAGCTTGTATTACCTCATTGTTTCTTCATGTTCTTATTTTTCCCAACACTTGTGAGCAGTACTGACCAGAAAGCTAAAGTGGTATACAGGAATGCTCACATGCCAGGCCAGAAAGACATGCCCTCGAATTTAACTCACCCTTAGTGCCAGAGAAGACAGAAAGGTCAAGCCTAGTGTTCTTTTTAGAACTTTTTTTAGATACACCTGCCTCTTTGCTCCCAGTCACCTCAGAGCAGTGTCAAAATGGGCTCCTTTCTACAGTGCCAAGAAAACCACATTTCCTTTCTGGAGGTGTTTCCTCTGAGACAGTAATAGAGCAGACACATTGCTGATACCTCCACTGCGTCCTTGACCAACTTGGACTGAAGGCTGGCATGCTAATCAGAGTAGTGTCTTAACTACAGTGCCCACATCTTGCAGCAGTAGAGTTTGGCCCTGCTCAAAGCAGGATCTGTAGCTATAAAACTGATAGGAAAATAGTCAACAGTCACATTCTCACATTCTCTCTCTCTATCTCGGAAGAAGACAAAAGGAAGGAATGTGTTTGTTTGACACTGCTCTGAGGTGACTGGTTGCAAAGAGGCAGATTATATTGTGAGAAGATGATGTTTTGAGTTTGTTTAGGGAGATACTTTGGTTTTCCTCTGCAGACACCACCACCACCACCACGGGAGCAGCATTGCTGGAGGACTGGTAAAGGGCGCTTTGTCTGTTGCTGCCTCTGCATATAAAGCCCTGTTTGCTGGGCCCCCAATCACTGCACAGGTCAGTGTATATTTTATTTTCTGAACCAAATCCAAGTCACCACTGAAAATCTCTGGGTTAGAGAGTTTATATTTAGTCTTTGGTTAGCACACAATTCCACCACTTTGTAGATGTTTGACTTTGGCCAAGTTACTTAGAAGAGAAAAGCAAAAGGACCTAATGTTTGTTGAGGACCTATGTCTAGGGAGCTGCCCTGCGCTTACAGGATGACTAAGACACCAGTTCTTGCCCAAGACTATGTGGAACAAGTGAGGTAAACGTTAATTCACACAGAGGGTAAGGTAACTATGATGGTGTCACAGATGGATGGGACACCTCAGTCTGGTTTGGGTCCCTGGGCAGAGCCAGGATAGGCATCTTGGTATCTGATGCCTGAACCAAGTGCTGACGGGCAGAGTGCGTGTCACCAGGAGAGGCATGGAAAGAGCGTTGTAGACAGAGTCGCCCATAAAAAGGCTTAGAAACATGAGACTGTGATGTGAATTTAGTGTGAAAAGAAAAAGAAAAGACCCAACTATATAAGTGGGAAGCTATTTAGGGGTTTGGATTTTATTTTAAGGCTAATAGGAGGAGCCACTGTAAGGTTTGAGGGCATGATTAACATGACTGATTTGTTCTTTGTAAGAACACTTCAGTTTGGAAGCTGGTGAATTAATCCAGTTAATCCACTTGAGAATCCATGTGTGGGTGGAAAGAAAGGTAGAAGAGATGATAAAGAGATTCGCTCCAGTGCCTTAGTGGTTAAGCCCAGATAGTGCACGTACAGCCCGAGAGCCAGGCTCTCAGGTGGGGTAACAGCCTGGACGAACAACTAAATACATAAATGCCGCGCCTGCTTGCCTGCCTGCCTGCCTGCCTGCCTGCCTGCCTGCCTCCCTCCATTCCTGCCTCCATTCCTGCCTTCTTCAGAGAGGGAGGGGGAGGGGCGGGGAGGGAGAGGGAGAGGGCACAATTAGGAGACCATGATTAAGAGTAGTTAGAAAGAAATCATAGATAAATCACAAGTTTCTGACTTACGTAATCAATAATGTCATTTATTAAGAGATGATATGCAGGCACACCCCTCTAGCTCAGACATCTAAGGTGCAGATCATGTAAAACCCAGTTCGAGGCAAGGTCAGGTGAGGGGAAACAACAAAAAAAGAGATTTCAATTGTAGTAAATGCTTTTAAAAAGAGTTACGTGATGATATGCAAGATGGAAGATATATTGGGGTAGAAGAAAATAAGTTCAGTTTCAGATCGTGTTGCATTTGAGGTTCGCTCAGGTAAAGTCATCCCAGTGCAGTTGCAGATACACATCAGGATCACGGGAGAGGTTTGGTCTGGGGATAGTTAAGAGAGTCACTGGTGTACAGGTTAGACTGGATGAGATTATTCAGGAAGAAGGAGAAAGAAAGGAGCAGCCTTTAAAGATCTCAGAAAGAAGGAGAACCCACCCTGCAAAGTTGACTACTAGGAGGAAAACAAGAGAGTTCTATGCTCAAGCTTAGGGAAGGGAGTTTTAATGAGTGGGATGTGACAGGCAGATTTTACAGAAAAGTGTGAACAAGTGGTAAGGAATTTTGAGAGTTGCAGGTATGTACAACTTTCAAATAACTGGGCTACAAAAGAAAAAGGGCAAAAGCTAGAATATTATATATATAAAGCAGAGGGAGACGTTTAAAAATGGGGTGAGACTTCAGATGGGTAAGCTACTAAGGAGAGTTGAATCAAATGAGATGATAATGAGAAAATTTTCTGAGTGGTAAGAAGTAATGAGATAGAAAGCAATGTGGAAGGATTAACTTGGCAAGGAGGATGGATAATCTATTCTGAAATAAGAGGGGAGAAGGGAGCATTAGAATTAGATATAAAAGGAGATGCCAGAAACGGTGCTTAGCACATTTACATAATTTCTCATCTTTATCCTTTTAACAACTCTGCAAAATAGATATTCTGTATCTTCATTTTTATAAATAAAGGAATTGATATATATAACAGTTGGTAAGTAAATGGTAAGGCTTAAGTTATTCCAGGTGTTAGGATCCTAAAGGTTATTTATCCACCATAAGAGTTGGCCCAAAAAGGGAAGTAAATGAATTTTACTTCTCTCGTACCTGAATTACTTCAGGATATTCTTGGGGAGCCGGGGGGAGTTGTGTTCTGGTGGCTTAGGTGCTGGGCAGTTGGGACTAGAAGGAATAACCCAAAAAACAAAATGAACAAATAAATAAAAGTGCTTCCTTCTCTTCTTCCTTCCTTCCTCATTTGAAAACAAACAAACAAGAAGGCTGCCCATGATGTAGCTTAGTGTCCAATTTCTTTTCATATCAAATTTTCCCAGACTACCTTCCAGGAATAATCCTTTGCTCATATTTGCGCCATCACAGTTACTTTACATTACTTAGGGGGATTTCCAGAACTTGGCAGCTGGCCAAAGAATACTTTCTGAAAGTCCCCTCTGAAGCGTTCTCTTGGTTCTTTTTTTTTTTTTTTTTTTTTAAGAAAAGGTACAGGCAGGAATAAGGAGAGCAGAAAGTAGGCAGGCAGGAAGAAAGGAGGAAGAAACACTTCTTTTTAGTTCATTTTGGTTGTTGCCCGGGACCTGGGACACAAACCCAGGTGTTTAGGATGTATGTGGACTGCACTGAACCTCTGCTTCACCAGGGCACGCCACTCCTAGTTCTAAGGACAGTTCATCAGTTTCCTAGTTTTCCTTCTGTCTTTCGGGTACAAACATGCCTGAATTAAGTCCTTTGCCCATTGAGACTTAGTGTCCAGTAGACAGGAGTGTTCCACCTTGCATCTCATTACCTAGTGTTGTAAGTAAGCCTGGAAAGATTAATGATTTACAAGGTAAACCGAAATCATACAGAGAATATTCTGCTTTTTCTTGACCGTACACAGCCAATAGTTTCTGAAGATCAGACTGCAGCCCTGATGGCCCATCTCTTTGAAATGGGATTCTGTGACAGGCAGCTAAACCTAAGACTGCTGAAGAAACACAATTACAACCTGCTACACGTTGTGACAGAACTCCTTCAGGTCAACAACAACGACTGGTACAGCCACCGCTATTGAGAAGTAACCTGTATTAAATAACTGCCTGCTGCTCAGAGATGATCTTAATTGTCATTGGGGTCTGGTGTAGAAGTCCTTGCTTATTTTTTAATCTGATGACTCTATAACCCATCAGTGAATTATAGAGATAATACTTGCAGTACAGTATTTTTTGGAGCAAATCAAAGACCAGAACTTAAGTTTTCACTTTAAATATTAGGTGAAATAGTAGTTTTTTTCAATTGATTTCGATAAAATTTCTTTCTCCATTTTAGTGCATTGAAGAGTGTAACTTAAATTTCCTTTAGAACCATTTTTTTTTTCTGTTTATATTGAAGTTGAGCATTTTTTGTGTGTGGTTAATGTGGATATTTTTATGGGAGTATCTGTTAAGTGTCAGTTTTTAAAAGAAATTAACCTTGGAAGTTGTTTTCAAAAATTCTCCTAATTTCTCTAACCCACCCCAAGCATCATAACTGTGTGGTATAAAAATAACAGCCAGAGTATGATAGGAATATTGTTATTCTTGCTTCCTCAAGGAGGAAGGCTGCTTCCCTGTGAGTTAGTAATAGGCACTGTAGCTTTCTGAAGACCCCATTGATGCCTTTCAGAATAGCCACCTTCTGGGCCTCTGCACGTCAATGAAAGAAGAGTGGGGTGTGCCCATTAGCCCACCCGCACTTATTGAGCAATTTCTGTTGTAATTTTGTATACGTTTTTCTTTTACTTACGGGGGAAAAAAATCTAGGTAAGTGAAATATTTTGGTAATCCTATAGCGAAAATATTCCTTCTATTAAGGGAAAAGTAAATTTAACAGTTCCTGTTTTTCTTAATGTCTGGGCAAGTCTTACATTAGCATGGGTGGGGGTTAGATGTGACAAGTAGTGAAAGGTAGGCTCTCCTATGTTAATCTCAGTTAAATAACAACAACAAAACACGATATTTTATTTGAGAAAATGACTTCCAGAGGAAAAAAAAACACCCCAACCCAAAGGGGGAAGAAATAACTAGTATAAAATAGTATTATTTAACCTGGTTGGTATTTATAATGAATGGTGATTTTAATTAATCATTAGCCATAATGATGTTTATTTACAGTATAATTCTCGAATGCTATTAAATAAGCCAGGATTCAGACCTCAAGCCATCCAAACAGTTCATTATTTAAAATGTTTTTATCTGGGCTTCTGGGTGGAGGCTGAGCGGCGGGGTGTGTGTAATGAATGGGCTGGTTTCCGACAGGACCTGTCTTCATCTTCTGAGTTCTAGTGAGGGTCCAGCCTTCTTTCTCGGTGTATTGTATATAACCACTGAAAGAATGGTGAAATAAAGGTTCTTTGAAACACCTGTCTGCACTGATTGCTCGTTGCAGAAGCAGCGACCCGCAGCCGCCGAGTCGAGGGGGCGGGCCCTGGGGGAGGAGGCGGGTCGCTGGGGCGGAGCTTCTCAGGCCTGAGTCACAGCTCAGGGCGAGACCCGGGCTCCCGCACTTTCGATTCTGCCTGCAGCCATTTCTGTCACTGTCAACGCCCAGGGGAAAGGCACTCCTGGGGCCTTCCCTCTCTCTCTGGGCGTCTGGAGGCGAAATTCCAGATTCTCCCTCCCATTGCACCCGCTGACCTACAGCCGACGCGGAGTAGAAAGAGAAGCTGCTCGACCCTCGGGGGAGGTCGGGTCGCCGTTCACAGAGCGTTCGCTCTCCCAGGGCTCTGGCCACTCTTCCCTAGAGATCCTTATCAAAGAGACACTCCAGACAACTTGTGCAGCTGAGAGGACCCCGCACCCCGGGCCCCTACCCCCTACTCAAACCAGGTGAGGCTCCTTTTTTTTTTTTTTTTTAACCCGGAAAGGTCTGAGAGGCTCACTTGCCCGCCTCCTGCCACCACTTGCACTTCTTTTAGAGCCTAGGTTTTGCCTGACCTTTCCCTAGCAGGGGACATTTCCTTGGACTACCCCAGGCTTTCTTGCCTACCCGGGCTAGAAAATAGAGGTTTATGCTTCGTTTCCGGACGATTTTAGTGTTCTTACCTGCACACCTGTGACCAATCCAGCTTCATTTCTGTTTTCAAAGAATCCCTGCCTTCCTATTAAGCCAGTACTTGCTGGGGTTCGGGAAGGGAAGCTTTTCTTCCCTTCCCAGACTGGGAGACATCAGCATTTCCACCCCACCCCTACTCCGCACACCCCACCCTACCCCCACAGACTGCTGCCCCCCGCCCACCCTCCAGCCTTGTTCAACTTCCTCCCTTAGAGTGATTGACAGATCGGCAACTTTCCCAGAAAAAAAGTGAGTGGTCTTCCATTCACTGATAGAAGTTCCTTAAAAGTGAAATAACTTCTGCTTTCCTTTTCCCTCTTACAGGCAAATTGTGTTCTACAATAATAAGAGGAGTTGAAATGCAAGGATATTTCTGTATCAGAGTCCTGTGCTATCTGCTTGATTTTCCTTACCCCAGCTGCTAGCAGCTTGAGCTTGTGATGGAATGCAAAGCCAGAGTGATATCCAGCATCACTCTGAAGGTTATTAGCACTGAACTCACTGAAATTTGTTCCTTTCTAATAAAAAAAAAAAAAAAATCCCCTGGAACCATGGGTGACATGATCTCCCAGCTGGGCTCTCAGAAGGATGAGAAGAACTCGATCCTGCCCCCTTGTTCATCCAGTGGCAGCAAAACTGCCAGCTACTCCAGCACAAGGGATTCCTGTGTGCCTTGTGCCAGTTTTGTGACTTGTCCCACCTGTCAGGGCAGTGGGGAGATCCCGCGAGGTGAGTGTCCAAGGATCTGGAAATAGCTGGAATTTAGGGGAAGCTCTTAGTAGCCAACTGACGAGGCCCCTCTGAGTCTCCTGGAATGGGATTGGGTCCCCCAGTTCTGGTCTCCCAGTTTCAGGCTTTCCAGGGAGATGCTGATGCTGTAGAGAACCCCTCTTGCCCTGGTTGAGTCGCCCAGCCCCAGGGGGGTTCCAACTACTCTGCCCCCTTAGGAACATGTGCCTTGGGATTCAGGAAGTTACAAATGCCCTCTCCAAAGAAGCCAGGCATTTCTCATTTGCTGGTAACTTGCAGAGATCTTCACACTTGTTTGTGAAAATCTCACTTTCATGCTAGAGGGGACAAAGCTGAACTGCCAGCTTCAGTAACAGCCTGGTCCTGCTCTAGGGAAGAGAGAACATTCTTCTATCACTGCTCTGGGGTGGAGGGGTGCTTCCTGGAGGCTGGCACAGGAAACATTTGTCATGGACATTTCTTGGCCCTTTCTCTCACCTCTCTCTCTACAGAGCTAGAGAAGCAACTGGTGGCCCTCATCCCCTATGGGGACCAGAGGCTGAAGCCGAGGCACACGTAAGCCCCTCTTCCTGCTCCAGCTCGACAAACTGTCAGTCACCCTTGGAAGCTGTTCCTCTCTTCAAGTTACCCCCTACCTGATTTTCTCCATTGATTCCCCTCCAGAGATCCTGGAACTGCGCTGTGCTCAGATGTATTAGCTCCCTGTTTCCAAGGAATTTCTTGGTTTGAAAAGCCCAGGACACAACGTCCTTCCCCTGAGCACCGCTGCTTCCAAAAAGTTGGCATCTTTTTGAAGACATGAGAGGACCTCGTGACTCTCAGAGATAACTCTGAGTTCCTTTGGGGTGTGGGGGAAGTGTTGACCCTGATCCTGTGCCTGTTTTTGTTTGTCATCTGGGTTCATTTGACATGAATCCCTGCAACCTCTTCCCTTAGCTTCAACCTGGGAGCCACTACCCAGCCCTCCCACACTGTCTCTGAATCCAGCAATGTCCTCATAAGATGCTAATAATTTGATGTGATAATTTGTTGAGTTTTTATTATGTTGCTAAGACCTGGATTAAAGCTTTCTCCATGCATTAGCGCATTACAAATTCTATGAGGTAGGTACAGTTGTTTCCATTTTACAGACAAGGAGTCTGAGGTTTAGAGAAGTTAAGTGGGCTGCTCAGTTACCAGGCCCATGAGGACTGAGAACTGGGAATGAAAGCCAGTCTGCCTGCCTCCCAGTTCTGCGTTCCTACCCTCTCTGAGCCTATGCTGGTCCTTCACATGTGGGGAGCTAAATATGCGGTTGTAAGGGGGTGCAGAAGAGAGTCCTACATATGCAGAGGCATACCTGAACCCCCTCCCTGCCCCTGCTCCTTGGCCTTCGGACTTTACACCCCTAGCCTGGATCCCACTTTCCGCAGGAAGCTTGCCGTGTTCCTGGCAGTGCTCATCTGCCTGGTGACCTCCTCCCTCATCATCTGTTTCCTGTTTCCCCGGTCAGTCATCGTGCAGCCTGCAGGCCTCAACTCCTCCACAGTGGCCTTTGACAAAGCTGATATCCACCTCAACCTAACGGTGGGTGGGTGCCTATGCCCTCGGCTCCAACCAGCCCCAGCCTCCTGCAGCCCTTCTCTGTAGCCTTTTCCTATGTTGCAGTCCTGGGCTGCGTAGCCTGGGATCTCTCAGCACCCCGGGGTGTCAGAGACCTGGGCAGGCATAGGGGCAGCCATGGCTCCATAGCTGTATAGGGTTGGGACTCTACACAGTGAGGGTTTAGGATTGGGGCCACAGCGATAAATCACAGGGTGCAGTGGGAGTGGCTGGGACCCCCTGGGTGGGCAGGACTGAATGGAAAGAATCTGTACACGTTGAAAAGGATCCTGAGCCAGCTTGGTGTCTTAGTTAAAGGTGACTCCTCACTACAAAGAGCCCTTTCCAGGGACTCCCAGCGCTGGTTCTCACTAGCTGAGACCTCGGGTGGAGATGGGGTTTGCAGGCTTGGGGGGTTTTGTAACTGATTTCTTTCCAAGAAGTGCCACCCTCACCACTCCTTCTCCTTGTCTGCATCCCCAGAATATCTTGAACATCTCCAATAGCAACTACTACCCTGTTACTGTGACAGAGCTGACCATGGAGGTTCTGCACCAGTCCCTCGTGGTGGGGCAGCTCTCTGACCGCCACCCCCTTCACATTGGCCCTTTGGCCAGTGAACAGGTGATCCCTCCTCCCTGGCCAGCCCCACCCACAGGTGTGTAAATGTATGTGGCGGTAGGTGGGGGGAGCGGGGCTAGAGTTGGGCTAACTCTTTGCCTATTTGGTTGACAGATGTTTTATGCAGTAGGCACCAGGATCCTGGATGAAAGCACATAGTGAGTATTCCTTGATCTCTTCTCCCTTAGCCTCTCTCCTGGGTCAGAAACCCAGTATTAATCCCCACCAGATTTCCTAATTGCTTAGCAAACCCTGCAGCCAGCATTTGGTCTGCACGTTCATGGTTTAAGACCATAGTGTGTAAGGGTCCAGTGTCCCCAGCCTCTGCCTATTTTGACCTTAGATTGGAATGAAAAAGGCTGAAATTTGGTTAATCCTTATGCTATGTGACCTTGGGTTCCTCAGCCTGAATCTCTGAGGAAGAGGAATGTCTTGTTTTCTGCTGAGGGAAAGACCACACCTCGTGCATGGGCCAAGCCTGCCAGGGTTACAGAGGTGCTCTTGAAGCAGGGCGACCTGCTTGCTCAGGCAGAGGGACGGGGAAGGGATGGAACTCTGATGAAAAGAAGCTTAAGAGGCTGGGGCCTTCAGGTCTCCTCCAAACCTGATGAACTTCAGTGTGAAATGTAGCCTTATGTTCTCTTTCTCTCTCTCAGCAAAATCTGTACCTGGCTGAAAATCAAAGTCCACCATGTGCTTTTGTACATCCAGTAAGTAAAGCTCGGTGCTAGGCTCATCTTAGCTCCACTTTGTGGAGAGTCATCCAGGCTGATTGTATGAATCTTTCTTAGCTCTTGCTAATAAGCTGTTCATGTGACAGTCACAGAACTGTCTGGGGCACAGGTGGGGCAGAGGAGAAGGAGAAGGAAGGGGGTGTTGAGGGAGCCGACCCTCACCAGAGACCAGAGCAGGGGCAGAGCATTCCTCTTCCTCCCAGGTAGAGCAACAGAGCCTGTTTCCTCTCCAGGGGCACCCTGACCTGTTCCTACCTGAGCCATTCAGAGCAGCTGGTCTTCCAGAGCTATGAATACGTGGACTGCCGGGGAAACACGTCGGTGCCCCACTGACTGGTCTTTCACCCACCATGACCTGAGTGCTGGCCCCGAACTCCGGACACCTGCCAACCTGGTCTATACCTCCCCCAGCTTCATGATGCCAAGGAAGGGTGACAGTGATTTTGCCAGAGGAAAAGCCCTACTGTGTCTTACCCTCACCCCCACATCCTCAGCACAAGGAACTTTCTGGGGAAATTAACTCCGTACACCCACACACGCATGCGTGCTTACATCTCTGATTTCCGCAGGAGCAGAAGCCTAATTCTTGTATGACTGGCATCAGATTTTTCCCTTGGTCTGTCTTGAGGAAATCTGGTCTGATGTTCCTCCAAACTGCCGTAGAGTTCCTGGAACGGCCCCTGCCCTCTGCATGGAGCACTTTGTTTACCTAACTTTTCCGGGGCTGTCCTTGTTCTGCATGATTGTGGAGAAAGCCTTCATTTTGCCGGGCTTTTAAAACGTCGTCCTTTTCATGTTCCCTAACCAGTGATGGGAAAGGGACTGAAGGGACATCTAGTGCTGTCTCCAGGGACTGTTAAAGGTCCCCAGATGTTCTCTGTGCCTTCTTGCTTCAGTCATGTGATAATGACAGTCTGCTGCTCTCCTGGTAACTTGTCCTCTGCCCATCTGACAGTAAAATAGTCCCAAGCCCTTTGGCTCTTCATCCTTCCTGATTAAGGATTGTCCCAGTTCTTAGGAAGAGAGCCATTTTCCAGCTCAAACGCCTCCTCTCCATAGAACAGCTTTATTCTTCTCTTCACAGCAAGAGCCAAAGTGTAGGGGAGTGGGAGGAGGAACCTGGCATCCCTGGGCCCACACTGGAAAAAACAGACATAGCCAGAGTCTCTTTGAAAGGCATTTATTAAAGGATTTCTGGCTGGTGGTGAATCCACAATGCTGAGCCCATGCAAGTGGAAATAGGCAGGTGGAGCTGTGAGCCCAGGCGCTCTCTCCTTCAAAGCCTGAAGAGGTGTAGCCTTCAGTAGTGGGTCCAGCTGCTGGGCTCCGTTGCAGTCCTAGTTTAACACTAGGGCCCACACTCTGCTCCCAGAGGCCTCTGCTCCCGCTTCAGGCATTGACAATTTTGAGCAGCATTTCAGTAGGGGACCGATCTAGACCTTCTTCTTGCTGTCCCTCCGATGAAGCTAATAAGGCCCAGATAACCCCCAGGTTCTCACAGGCCTCCAAGTGGAGGTTTTCTGTTCCTTAGCTGAGCAAAAATGCTATAAGCTCAAAAGGTGGCCATGGTTTTCATCACTCAGAAAGGAGAAGAGAGAAACTTGGTGGCGAAGCTTTGAAGTAAGATAGATGAAAGAAAATGGTGACAGAACCCAGCGACCAGCTGACTGGAAGAAAGAGGGGAAGTTTTCATCCCTGGGTCCCTGGAATCAAGGTCGTATTGGCAGGAGCACAGCAGTTCAAGAAGGCAGGTCTGGAGCTTCTGTGTGTACATGGCCAGATGTAAACGATCAATACTGTACTCAATAAAATACATTTAACAATGTTTCAAAGTCTCCTTGTGTGCCCTTGTGGAGTAGTGGTTTGATTAGCTGCCTCCAGCTGAAGTGCAGTCCATGTGCATCCCAAGGACCTGGGTTCACATCCTGGGCCTGGGAGAATAACCCGGATGTACAGCTAAATAAAAATAAGATACTTCTTCCTTTCTTCCTGTCTTTCTGCCTCTGCTCACCTTCATTCCTGCCTGCACCTTTCCTTTAAAAGAAAAAAAAAATAATAAAAATAGTCTGTGAGTGGGAAGGGAGCTGGTAGACACTCCCCAGATCACAGCCTATTTCTTGGTGTCCAAGTGGGCATGACTGAATCTTCCCCAAGCCTAAAACTCCTCCAATAATAAGTTCTGCTTTTCTGGCTTCAAGATTACTCATGTTCTTCCTTTCCATGTGTATCTAAAATCACTTTAATATTTCTCTTTTGTGCCCCCTCAGTTCCTCCCCTTGGAAACCCTGCACTGTAGGGCTCCCTCACTCTGACCCAAAAGTGATGCATCTGGGCTACAGTGAAAGGACCCAGGCATTGTCCTCACCAGTCCAAAGTGGGAGAGAAACTAGATCTGACACCCTAGGTGTCACCTTGAGAATGTGGTGAGGGGGATGTCTGGGTCCTTTGGAGCTTCTCGACTGCTAAATGGAAAGGCCGAGGCCCACCCTGGTGGTTTAGCAGTTCAGTCCGTGACGTCCAGCTTGCGCAGTCCACATACGTCCAAGAACCAGGGAGCAGTGTGGGGGGAGGGGGTGATAACAACCAAGATGAACAACTAAATGTAAACACTTCCTCCTCAACCTGCCTGCATGCTACTTACCTTAATTCCTGTCTTCACCTTTCCTTTTAAAAAAAGGAAAGGAAAGAAAGGACTGAGACCCAGGTAGGAAGAGGCCTATGGATTTTTATGGGCAAGTGTCCCCCCACACACACTCCCCTGCCCTTCCCAGGTTCAAGTGTCCTGTGCCTGAGGCTACAGCCCTGTTCCTATGAGCTCTTTCCATCCCTGCCTCCTATCAACAGCTGTGTGCCCACTGTGAGCCAGACATTCCACTGGACTTGGCGGGCAGAGGGTGGTGGGACGATGCTCCCTGCCTGCCAACTGTTTTGACTGCTGCCCCAGGCCTGCTCTGGTGTGATGCAAACCTTTAGTCCCCTGCTGTATCCCAGTAAGCACTGGCTTCAGGGTAGGGGTGATGACTTCAGTGAGAGTCACATACTGGAGGCCCCCCGACACAACTGTCATTGCTAAATTAGGGCCGGTAGTGGATTTGTAGATTTCAGGGCTCTAAGGTCAAGTTCTCCCATTGGCTTTCCCTAGAGATGCGTGGAATTGCCTTCCACTTTCTTCTCCTTTCGTGGGTCCCCCTGTCCCTTCCCCTCATCTTAGTCTCACAGAGCCCACCAGTCTGTTGATCATTTCCAGGAAGAAGTCACATTTATTCCTGCTAGCCTCCTGTTCTAGAGTGGATTCGGAAGGGGTGCTTTGGGAGTGGAGATGTTGTCCTATGGTGAGAGGCGTGGTTTGCTCATCTGGCCCGTGTGGTCTTGGGAACTCCGCATCACCACTGCTGTACATAATTTGTTGACTGAGAAAAGGAAGAGACAAGAGGCAAATCAAGTTAGTTAGCAGTTTGTAGTGGTCCAGTTCTTTTCCTCAAGGCCTCTCCTCATCCTCATCAGGGTCTCTCATTCTTGTACCCTTGTCAAATAAAACTTTCTAAAGTTTGTACCTTTTTACATAATTCTCATCAAGGGTTACCACCCCGGGTTTCATGGCCTGCAATGAGCAGGCCTCTAAACTAAGTGCTTTTCATGACTTCTCTTTGAGTCACCATATTCAGGCTCCTCATGACACTTCTGTTAAGGAGGCGGCATTGTCATCCTCACTGATGGAGCAGCTTTGGCTTAGAGGTTGCATCACGCTCCACAGTGGCAAGCTCACTGACACGACAGCCTCTGACTTCAGGTCTTGCCTTCCTCCTACTCTAGCTGTCTCCACCCCAATCCACACTTAAAACACCTCTTTACTTAGCTTCTTGGACCCCTGTCCCATCTTCACAAACCGATTGTCAGCCCTTCACTATGCTTCATGCTGACTAAGGGGTCCTTCCTAGACATTTTTTTTTTTAATGTCTAATAACTTTTTTTAAGGAAAGGTGCAGGCAGGAATGGAGGAGAGTAGGCAAGCAGACAGGATGAGAGAGGAGGAAGGAGCATTTTTATTTTGTCCTTATTTAGTTGTTCACACTGGTTGTTTCCCCCTGGACCCAGCAGTATGTGGCCTGTGCTCCTTTGGAGGTGACGCAACTGCTACTCCACCTAGACTTTTTTTTTTCACAGGGGCAAAGAATGAAGAAATGGGCCATCCAGAAGTGACATTTTTTTAAAGGAAGTAAACAGGCAAGAATGAAGGCAAATAGGTAGACAGGAAGGGTTTAGAGGAAACAGCATTTATTTCAGTCGTTCATCGTGGTTGTTCCCAGGCCGAACCTCGAACCCTGACCCCCGAGCTATATGTGAACCACACCGTGCAGCTGCAGACTTAACGCCTGAGCCACCAATGTGCACCCAACAGTGATGCTGAAATAATAAAATAATTAGGGCCAAAAGTGGAATTACAGCAGCGCCGCCCCCACCAGCACCTGCCAAGGAAGCTTCTCTAGACTCCACACACACTTCCACACAGGCACACTCAGACATGCAGTCTACCTGCCTTTCATACTGTCTCACCGTCAGTCGATGATGCTTGACATATTTTTCTAGGTTAGGTTGGTGTGATTTCCTGAAATCTGATAATAAAACAAATCACACATAACTTATCTGCAAGCTTTCGAGAATGGAACACGGCAGAGTTGGACTAGTTACTGTGCACCCAGAGGACAAGCAGCAGTTCCTACCCGGGACTAGGACACAGACTGAGCCCACCCTGAAAATACTCAGCTAGGAAGCTGCGTTGTGATTCCCTAATCGGACCCCACAGGGCTGGGTGGATCTGTGGGGAGATGTGTCATTCTGCCACGGGGGGAAGGACTGACAATTACCCTCTCAACTACCCTCTGCAGAAGTTGGCAGGCTTCTTTATAGCCCTAGGTTGGTGTAAACCCATCCAGAGGAGTGACCCCCAAGTAAGGGCTGGGAGAATCGGAGGCTGGGGTGACAAATGTGGGTTTTGGACTTTATTTCTAGAGGGCTCACCGCTCCCTGCTCCCAGGCAGGGCACTTACCAGAGTCTGGAGGGATGCACTTCCCTTGGAATTGATTGTTGAAGTAAGTGGATTGTTCTCCAGTTTGCCTCGTCCCCACTGAGCCAAGCTGGGGACCTGGTCTTTGGTAACCCTGGTGAATGTCCTTGGAGGTGCACTGAGTAAGAAGGTCTTGGGCATTTTGTTTGGCTGGCTGCGCTGGGGGCTGGGGCTGCCCTCGAGGCTTCGGTGCTGGTCTTTGCTGACGCATGGGTGGCAGCTGGGATTGTGCCGGTGGTGGGCCTGGTGCCTGGCTTGTCTCTCCAGATGGCTGGGTGGTTTTCTCGCATTGGTATGCCTTCTCTTGGAGTATCTTCCGTTCCTAGAGAGAGGCCCCGGCTAAGTGGCATCCTCTGCTCTCTCCCCGCCCCAGTCACCCCGCTGCCAGAAACACTGTAGGCAGAAGTGACCAGAGGGTTTCTGCTCCCTGGAGGCTGAGGCTGGAGCCCGAGCTATCGCCTTTCCTCCACCACCACAGCTGAGAACTGTTTCTATAGTGACAGTGTGCCCGGCACAGTCCCTACCAGGGAAACAGGTCTGCACCTGCGTCCTAATGTGGGAACTGTGCACTGAAAACCCTTTGCAGTACTGAAGGAAAAAGGAGAATTTCTTGAGGTGCCCGATGGCCTAGCGATTTAAACAGGTGCATATATATATATAACATATATAACATATATCCCAAGGTCCCTAGTTCAACACCGGGGTCAAGGGAAGCAACAAATGACAAACGAGTGAATAAAAGAAAGTGCTGCTGCCTCCTCTTTCATCCTGCCTGCCTGCCTGCTCGCCTTCATCCTGCTTGTAGCTTTCCTTTAAAAAATTTTCTTTTGGCAAACGCTTTGAAACAGCACTGCCCACTACAGATAAAATGCATGTGTAATTTTAAATTTCTCATGGTCACATTAAAAAAGCAGAAAGAGGTGCGCTCTGGTGAAGAGGTTTGGCGCAGTCCACATACATCCCAAGAACCCGGGTTCGCATCTCGAGTGTGTGTGTATGTGTGTGGAGGGGGGTGGTGATAGTCAAAATAAACAACTAGATAAAATAAAGTGCTGCTTCTTCCTCTTTCTTCCTGCCTGCCTGCCTGCCTCTGCTCGCATTTATTCCTGCCTGCACCTTGGAGGAGGAGGAGGAACAGGTAAAACTAATTTTAATCATATATTTAACTCAAACCAACACACCGAAAACTTGGAATCAATATGAAAATGATTGTTTACATTCTTTTATTTTGTTTTTTAAGGGAAGATGCAGGCAGGAATGAAGGTGAGCAGAGGCAGGCAGCCAGGCAGAGAATGGAGAAAGAAACCCTTTGTTAATTTTATTTAGTTATTCATCTTGGCCACTCACCTTGACCCTGGGACCTGAACCCAGGTCCTTGGGATGTATGTGAATTGATCACTTGGCCAGAAGTGGCTGACCAAACTGCTGCTCCATCAGGGCACACTGCATCCTTTGTTTTTGTACTAAGTCTTCAAAACCTAGCATGCACTTCCCACGTTTAATAGCACATCTTTAGACACTATAATCATCAAAAATATCTGATGTATATTTAGACTTCATATAATCTACTGTTGAGGGGGTGTGCCCTTGTGACTCAGGGGGCTGAGAAGCTTTTGTCCAGAGCACAAAGAATCCAAGGACCCATGTTCAAGGCCCAGGACCAGGCTGACAGTGAACAACTAACTAAATATGTTTCTTCTTCCTTCCTTCCGTCCTTAAATGCTTCTTTCTCCTCTCCCTTTCTTCCTCTCTTTAAGAAAAAAAAAATATATATATAGTCAAAAAAATTAGATTCACATACCCAAGTTGTTGCAAACATCTTTTAAAGTTTTCCAACACATAAATATTTTCCAATTTATATTTAAATAAATTCAATGTTTATAAAATTTTAAATTTCGTTCCTCAGTCTCACTAACCACATCTCAAGACCTCAATAGCACACAGGCTGGTGTCCAGCCTACTGGAAAATGTAACTTTAGAAACTTCCCACTAGGCCTCAGCCTAGTACAAATGCAAAGCTGAGTCACCCTAATACCCACATACACAGTCTATCCAAGAGAAAATTAAAGGACATTGTTTACCTCTTACCCCCATCAAAACAACATGCACCAGAAAATAGTTTCCTGTGAGTCTGTCTTCCCTTCCCACGCTCTTCCTACCCTTGGAAGGACCTTGAACCTGGCCACTGATGCACCTGTTCTTTCTGCTGCTGGGCCACCAGCCACCTCCTCTGGTTCAAAGTCATATGTACCTGCTCTTCCTGCTGCTGGGACATCAGCCACTTCCTCCGGTCCAAAGCCAACTGCCGACGACGGGCCTCCCAGTGGTAAGCACTTCCCATGATGGTGGAGGAGGCAGAAGGCCCCGGACAGGGAGTGGGGGCGGGCAGAGCCCAGGAGCTCCCTCTGCCCCCACTGCCTCTGTCTCCTCTCAGCTCAACGACTACCTATAACCAGAACCACCTCACAATGTGACCACTGCCAGGGCAACTGGGCAGGCCCCCCCACTGCACTGGGGAGAAGGGAGGTATGCTTCCCAAGCCTCTGTGGGAATGTCTGTATAAGGTATCTTTTTCTCCCAGGGCCCTGAGCAGGTAATAGATACCGTACACCTTAGCTTTTAGTCTCCATGGGGCCTTGGAGCAATTCCAACATTTCTAGCTCTTCTCTGTTGTTTCTTTCTCCACCCTTCTGAGGATTCCAGTGTCCTCGTCTGGTGCTCTGCTGACCCAGCCTTTTCCTTCAAAGGTCTCTGGAGTTACCTTTCTCTCTGTCCCTTATCTCTTCTCTGTTCTGAGTCAGAGGGAAAGAAGATGCAAAATCCAACTATCCCTTACTGGAATACTGACTTAGTAGAATGTGCCCTTGTCTGTGGCCTGGTGGCTCAGACACTAAGCCCGTGACTCGAGTATGGACCATGTAAAACCCAGAGACTAGGGTTCAAGGTCGGGGGGGGGGGCGTGGACCACCAAAAATAAACCAACATAAAATGCATCTTCCTCCTCTCCCTTCCTCTCTGTAAAAAGAAAGAAAGAAAGAAAGAAAGAGAAAGCTGGTGTACCATGGTAGAGTAGCAGTTAGGTTCACTACCTCTGGACAAGTGCTGTTCACATACATCCCAAGGTTCGTGTCCCATCCAGAGCTCAAGGAAACAACCAAATGAACAACTAAATAAAATAGAATGCTTCTTCCTCTTCTTTCTTCCTGCCTGTCTGCTTTCATTTCTACCTGTACCTTTCCTTAAAAAAAAAAAATGAAAGTAAAGAGGTGGGGTAGTGGTTAGGTTAATTGTCTCCGAAGACACAAGCCGAATATCACTGAGTTTGAGTCCCAGGCCTGGTGGGGAAGCAACCAGTGTGAACAACTAAATGAAAATTTTAAAAAAAGATGCTTCTTCCTCCTCTTTCTCTCTCTGTCTCTCTTCCTGCCTACCTATTAGCCTTCATTTCTGCCTCTACCTTTCCTTTTAAAAAAAGAAAGAAATGAAAAGAAAGTGACCAGTCCTGGCACCTGAGTGACTCCCAGGGCCCAATAAAGGGGCCAAGTTTTCAGAGCTCTGAAAACAAGGGTGACACCCTAAAATATGGACTCATTTTCCACTCCATGTTCATTGCCTAAGCAACTGCCAAGAAGAAAGGCCTCATCTTCTGGTATCTGGCAAATAAATGCAGTATTGCCTCATGAATCGATCACTTCTCAGAGGTTCCTACAAGTGTATTTGGGGAGAAGCTTTGAGAACAAATTGCAGAGAAGTCTTCTACAAGACTGGAGAGAGTCCATGAAAGAATCAGGATGTAATAAAGGAGGCAATGGTTCAGGCAGAGGAAGTAACTCTGAGAGCATTAGGAAGCTGGAGAAACAGAAAGAGAAATGCTTGAAGAAGGAAAGAAATGACTGGCAGCCCTTGCCCTCACATCTTCAGAAAACAGCGGCTATCCTCTGGAGGAGTATGAGGACTCAGGTGAAAGACCCAAAAGAATAAGAAAGTAAAAGCCCCAGGAGGTGCCTCAGGAGAATGGAATGGAAGACTCCTCCACCAAACCCAAGAATAAGAAACATTTTTCCAACAAGGAACTGGTCTGTAGTGATCTTGAAGAAGCATCTGGTAGTGGAGGTTTTCCCAAGAGGGAGAAATCTTCCCCCAAATAGGACCCAGTTAGTGATCAGGAAGAGGCAGAAACAGGGTTGTCTCCAAGAAAAGAGGAAATTTTCTTCTAAGGAAGAACCACTCAGTAGGGGTCCTGAAGAGGCTTCTAGAGGAGCCAGGGCAGCTCCAAGGACAAAAAAAAGTTCCAAAAACTATCCCAGAAAGATTAAAATGGACATGTCCTTGGTGGGCTGTGCCCCATGGTGATATTTACTAACCCATCTACTATACCTCCAATAAAAACAAATTTACAAGGAAAAAAACAAAAACAAAAACAAAATATCCTGGTACTGGGGATTTAGAATCTGGGTTCAAAGCCTCTTCCACTGGAGACCTTGGAGACACTACTTACACTCGCTGGACCTCAGTTTCTTTGACTGTAGAGCCTTCTTCCCAGGGTTATATTAGGACCAAAACGGATTAATGGATGGGAAATGTACAAGATGAAAAAGAAAATGGTTCAGTTATAGATTGGTAATATTTATTAACTGACATAATTTGCATTCTCAGTAGCAGAGTGGCCAGGGGAGGGGGTTATTACCTGTAGCCTAGGAAAAACTTTTAGGGCCGAGGCCTGGGTAGACTATTGACCTACCTCTTATATATACACACCTTTACCTACAGATAAAAATCTTTCTGGAAGTAGCAGAGCCTGAGTCCAGCTTCAGGTCTGGGGCCAGAGAAAGGGTGTGAGTGAAAAGGAAGCTTCAAACCCAGACCCCCATTTCAAACATGTGGTAGTAGAAGGTGAGGGTATGGAGGATATGCAGGGAGCAGCCTTTGAACCAGAGGACAGGTTCTCAGACAGCCTGTCAATTCAGGAGCTGGAGTAGTCGAGGCCGCTTGGGCACCGGAGTCAAACAGACTCAGGTTCATTTTTCACTGTGTTACCTACTGGTTGAGGGGACTTAGGCAGATCACTTAGTGTCTCGGAGCCTTCTCCTGTGAAAGTTGTTGGAAGGCCCCATGGAGTTCTTGGAAAGTGCCTGCCCTCACAGTGGGCACTCAGGTTTGGATGACCAGTAGAGACGGACACCCCAGCTCCGCTGAGGGGCCAGTGGTGTACTGGACCTTACTCTCTTTCCTCCATGGTAAAAAGGTACGCTAACTCCTTCTCTTCCTCTCTGCATTCAGGGATGTGAAAGATAGACTTCCCTAGGACAAGTCATTTTGGCATGTAGATTATTTTGATCTGATGTCAATCAAGGCCCTACAGGTTACATGAGTAACTTCACTCCCTTAACTACCTAGAAGAATATAAATTGCGGGGAGGGGTCTTACCCAGAATTAGAGTTATTACCTTGCTATCTGAATAACCTATGTATATGGACGAGTACACACCTAATTACAGAGCACCTGCTCTCACCATGTAATCACCCTTTCTGTCATGTGAGCTCCCCTTTTCTCTTCTGGAAGCCCCAGGCCCCTATCCCATTCCTAAGCCAAGTATAAATACCTCACTTTACCTTTCTTTCCTTGGACTCCTCATGACTAGGTGGGCTCGCCATACATATGAAATTAAATTTGATATTTTCTCCTATGACTCTCTGATGTTAATTTACTTGCTCCACCAGCCCAGGAAGCACCCAGAAAAATAGGGGAGAATTTCCCCTTCTCCCTCTCAGTTTTCATCTGCAATAAATTTAAGAAGGTTTCCAGATGAAAAAGATGAAAATATATTATCAGTGAACATTTATCTTCATACCACATTTATTTTTAGATAAATGAATTCTGAAAGTATTTAGACGGAAAACAAGGAAAAGAGGAAGTTTTCGTTTGCATTGCTCCCTCTCTCACTTTCCCCCTTACTCTCTTGCTGTCTTAAAAAAGAATAGGTATCTTGGGGCACACTGCTAGAGTAGATGTTGAGTCCTCCACCTCCAGTCAAGTGAGGTCCACATACTTCCCAAGCATCTGGGTTTGCATCCCAGGGTCAGGGAGAACAACCAAGATGAACAACTAAGTGAAAATAAAATGGAATAGTTCTTCCTTCTCTCTGTGCCTGCTTGCTTACCTTCATTCCCACATGCACCTTTCTTTACAAAAAAAAAGGAGGGGGCACAGCCTATTGGAGTAGTGGTTAGGTCAGTCACCTCTGAAAGAACGTAAACCACATACCCCTGGGGTTGTGTTTGGGGGAGGGCGGGGGAGGACCAACCAGTGTGAACAATAATTAAATTGAAATAAAATAACATGCTTCCTCCTCCTCTCTTTTCCTGCCTGCCACCTACTCACCTTCATTCCTTTCTGCACCTTTCCTTTAAAACAAAACAAAACAAAAGAACAGGGATCCGATTTGGGGAAAATATCTCCAATCCTCTAAATTAGTTCTTATGCTACAGGTGAGATTTCAGGGTAAATCTGACAAGATTGTGTCCCCCTTTCTGAGTCCCTTCCTTGCCTCCTCTGTTTACACACATCCTCTCCCCGTGCCACCCATGATCTCAGACTTCCCTCTAGCTCTATGATTCCACTCCACCACCTTTCTGTCTGAATTTTAACTAATAATGGCCCTGGGGGAATGTCCCATGTGGTCACCTGATTATAGCCACTTCCACATTTCCTTTTAAAATAAAGTTTCCTGTTATTCAAGTCCCAGAATATTTTGAGGAGGGAACAGTGTATAGTTATAAGCAGAGTTCTGTGAAATGCCAGTTGAATTATTTATTAGGTGTGCAAATGTGGTCTGATTTCTCTCCCTGATCAGTTTCCTCACCCTCAAGGTAGGGGTAATAATGCCTCCATCCTAGAATTATTGTGATAATTAAAGGATATGCAGATGGAAGTTAACAGCAGAATTCTGAGGGACAACACAGGCTTGAATCAGCTGTGAAGAGTCCCTACAGCAAAGACCCCCAGAGACCTACTGGTTACCAAAGCCAACATCAAAGCCCTCAAAGACCAACATCATAAATTCACCCCCACTTCATCTCATCAATTACTGGAAGAAAGAACTACTGCAGAACCCCTGACTATTGCATAGCAGGACCCCCAACCCTCATCAGTAGAGACAGTCTTAGAACAGACACTGATTTAGCAATCTGGTTCTTAATTTTCCTCCACACCAAAATTAAATCTGATCACTGAAGTTAATAATAATGCGTTTCTCTACCACGTTTTTAATCCAAATGTTAGAAAATAATTGCATGCCCACAGTTGACATAGGCTTTGTTGTGGAATGATTAATTTAACCTTTTATTCTTGCTTGCTGTAAGATGTCTAGAAGCTGCAGTGAAACACCAACACCTCTGAAATTGAGTCCCAGCTACTATCCCAGATTCGAAACGGAACATGTGACTCTGAAGAAAGCTTTCATAAACTTTCTCACAGAGGTCTTGCCTTCCCCTGAAAGAAATAATCCATGTCGCACACTGGATTCAATAAAATCAAGAGGCTTTTAATTATTGTAGTACTTCACAAATTTAAGATGATATCGATTTTGAGAGTCACCATTAGTTTAAGTATCCCTAAGAAAGGAAGGAGTTAAGAAGCACATAAACATAAACAGCACCGGAGTTTTCTCATGACATCAAATGTTAGTTGTATTCTGGTTTCTGGGATGTGAAAATACGAAGAAAAGAAAAAACTGCGTCAGAGTGAATGGCTTTCAACAAGAAGCCTAGGTTCGTTAGTTATGTCCGGCACCTGAGTTACCATGAGCTTTCCCTCTTCCGACCTCGATTTCAGCCAGTCTAGCCCAGGGTGGGTGAGTTCCGAGCTGCTGCCGCGAGGCCCAGGGAATCGGATGTTGGCTAAAATGATGAAACAGCGCCCCTAGGGGTGGTGAAGAGCAGGTCAGGGAGCGGGCGGGCTCAATACGGACGGATCAGACCCGCTTGGCCCAACTCCTTACATCATCCCGCCTTTGGCAGCCATTTTCTTTTCTTTTCTTTTTTTTTAAGTGGAAGGAAAGCAGGAATGAAGGAGGGCAGACAGCAGGTAGACAGGAAGAGGGAGGAAGAAGCACTTTTATTTAATTGTCCATTTTATTTGTTTCTCCCCATGCATACCCGGACGAGCTTAACGCCTGAGCCACCAGGTTGTGCCAGCAGCCATTTTCTTTTAGCCTTTTTTTTTTTTTTTAAAGAAGCATTTTTATTTGCTTATGTTGATTCTCCCCCGCCTCCCAGGACACACATACACACAGAGGGCTTGGGTCCTGGGGCCTCACACGGTCTGCACCTTAGTCCCTCAGCCGCCTGAGCTACCCTGTTGCGACCTCTTCCAGCTGCTAGAATCAACCCACCCGAGAGCTGAGTCTGTCTCCAGCAAGTTTCGTCAGCCGCGATCTCCTTTCTGAAGTTCAGTTTTCTCCTGATAAATGGGGATCATCAATCCTGACCCACTCTTCTCACAGGGTGGATGGAAATAAGGATCCACCCATAATAAAACGCCAGCCAAGGGTAAGTGTACCCCAGATGCTGCAGGAGGAGGAAAAGGAAGAGAAATGAGGATGATGGCAAGTCAGCTTAGCCAGCCTCAGCTTCTTCAGATGTAAAATAGGATAAATAACACCTTTGGTTTGGTGTTATTGAAACCAAAAAGAAAATGTGAGGATTTGCAGGTATAGCTGCTCAATAAAGGCAGCTGAGTTTTGAAGTGCACTTCTTGGTTGAGTCTGGTGTTGTGGAACCTGTCTAGCTGGACAAGAAGCTTGCTCTGCAGAACACAGACTTAGTCCCAGGATTCCAAGGACATTGCTGGTGTGGGTGTGAGGGGCAGGCACTCTACTGGCCCATGCATAACCCTAATCATGTCTAGTTCTCAGGATGTCATTCATACTAGGTTTTCACACTTGGAGTAACACTGTCAAAGAAATATAGGGTAGCAACCCCAAACCTTTATTTAAAAGAAATCCATTCTTTGTTCATCTCAAGAAGTTCCATTAATAACCCACAGAAACTCAGATTCCTCTATTTAAAAATTATCCCTTCTCATAGTCCCTTGGAGCCTCCTAGTGACAACTCAAAAAGAAAAAACCAAAAATTTAGCTCAGGGTGCTCCTGGTGGCCTAGTACACCCTGGGAGCAGTCCGCATATACCCCAAAGGTCCAGGGTTCAAGACCTCAGGTGGAGGGGCGAGGGGATAACAAAATAAAGTGCTTTTTCCTCCTCTCTCTTCCTGCCTACTTACCTTCATTCCTGCCTATACCTTTCCTTTAAAAAAAAAAATTAGCTCACATATTAAGAGCACCTTCTTTTTTCTCTCATCCCACCAGAAGGTTCTAGAAGCTGCTTGGCAGGCTATTTTCAAGTCTTAGAAGGTAAAAATGAGAGATTAGACACTTGCAATAGAACTGAGGTTACCAGTAGGGAAAGGTGAGGTGTGGAGCCCACTGGACAATGGGGAAGAACACTTGGTGATTTGGTGGAGGTCAGGGTGTGTTAACATATATCTTAGGAATAGGGAAACTGCACCTACAGGGACCCTACACAAATGAGCTATTTTAATGTGTAAAATTAAAGTTACTGCAATAAAAAAGTGAGTGTGAGGAATTGGATTTTAGATATTAGTAGTGAGAGGTGAGATGCTGAAAATTTTAATATTTGCTGCTTCTGTCTCCCTCAGTCTCTCTCCTTCAGCCATCAAGTCCTCTAACTTCTCAACCTTTAATGTGTACATATATTCCAGACAAATCTTGTTAAAATGAAGATTCTGATTCAATAGTTTTGAAGTCTATGGATCTGCCTTTCTAGTATGTTCCCAGGTAACATTAATGCTTCTAGTCTGGGACCACACTCTGAGCAGCAAGGCTGTGGCAAAAAGTCACACCTTTTTTTTTTAAAGGAAAGGTGCAGGCAGGAATGAAGATGAGTAGGTAGACAGGAAGAGAGAGGAGGAAGAAGCATTTTATTTGTTCACACTTGTTCTTCTCCAGACCCAGGACCCAAACCTAAGGGTATGTGGCCTATGCTCCTTTGGAGGCCATTGACCTTGGAGGCGATTAACCCATTTGCTACTACAGTAGGGCATGCTGAGAAAGAGAACATCTGTTTGTCCAGCCCCAAATGAGGCCAAGTGTTGTAGAGCTGAGACAGGTATGTTTGCAGAGAGGCAGGAAGGATGCTGTCTCATGCAGCAGTTAAGAGCATAGACTTGGAAGACAGAGGCTCTAACCCTTGTCTACTTCTAATAACCTCATAGTATGTGACTTGGAGTCTTTGCTTACTTCCTCTGCTTTCCATATATTATCTGTATATTGGAGCTAGATGAGAAATTATTAAACATAATTATTAGAAATAACTAAACATATCTGGCATAGAGTATACCTATAAGAACCAAACTCAAGGGAAAATATCTCAGGCAAATCATTTCTCTATAACTTCGTCTGTTCATCTATAAAATGGAAATATTAACAGCTGGCATAAAGTCCTGAGCTTAATCTTCTCTTATCTACCCAGGGCCGCCATTCTCCCTTGCCTCTTGTCTGTCTTTAACTCCGTTGTGCACATTACCTGTGATTTTATGCACTTCTTTTTTGCCCTTTTTTTTTTTTTTTTTTTTTTTTAGGGAAAGGTGCAGGAAGGAATGAAGGTGAGCAGAGACAGGCAGGAAGGAAGAGAGAAGAAGAGCAGTAATTCCATTTATTTTATTTAGTTGTCCATCTTGGTTGTTGCTCCCAGCCCAGGATCACAAGGCCAAATCCTTGGGATGTATGTATACTAACCCAGCCAGAGGCATTGGACTTATCATCTAGGCTACCGGGGTATGCCTTTTAGTTTAATAAAATGTAGGCTCCAGAGCAAGGATCTCTATCAGTTTTGCCCACATTTTTATCTCCAGTGCTTAGAACAGTATCTAGTATATACTAGCCACTCAGTATATATTGTTTAAATAAACAAATAAATACTAAATTACATGATTTGTACATATAAAAAGTGATTACCAAACCTCTGACTTGTAATTATCATGACCCTCACTGTGTTTTGCTGTCATTCTTCATGTTTCCACATTTAGCAGGCCATCTCGTGCTCACGCATTTAACTTCCCAAGTATTTTGAACTTTAGAATAAGATACCCTGGATGGCAGACATGTATGTTCTGTCATTGCAAAGGGGTATCTCCCAGAATGATTTAGCATTCTGGTCCATGTACCAGATTCTTGTGTTTAGTTAATGTGAATCAGCACTCCTCCCCCCTCAACCAACTCACATCAATATGCACAGACCAAAGTACTTGTAAAAGGACGAAACCAGGGTATGGCTGTCTAGTGAGCCCCTTTGCTTACTATGGTAATGAACAGCTTCCCCAAAACTGACTAGGTAATTGGAGTCCTGAAGAATGAAGCAGACAGCTATGAGATATAACAGCAATTTAGTAGAGTAACTTACGGACTTAGAGGAGTCCTCAACACCGGAGCTAGTGGAATTCAGCCAGGAAACATCCACACCCACACTCAAATTAAAGCATCTTCTTCTCGGCTGTTGGTATCACTTCACTAAGTAAAAGATTAATGGAAGAGTCTCGACTCAGGTGCCCCCTGGTGGGAACAGTGGTTAGGTCAGTTGCCTCCAAAGTAGGTCAGGTCACAGTCCCCTAGATTCCACTCCAGGGTTTGGGGGGAAACAGCCAGTGTGAACAACTAAGTAAAAATAAAGTGCTTCTTTCTCCTCTTGCATTCCTACTGGCACCTTTAAAAAAAAAGTCTCAGTCCTCACAGCCTTTGTCCTTATAAAGATTGAGCAAGAATGATTAGTTTGGGGAGTATAAGAGGAATGAGTCACACATTCTCTGGAAGAGGAGTCCGTGGTCATGGGACTAAGATGATGCCTTTCAAAATGGGGTTAGTCATTCTGTTTCCTACAGCCATTGTCCAAGTGTCCTACAATCTCATTATGGACTCAGTTACTGTTGCTGTAAGGCAGCTGAAAATAAGCCAGGAACAGTGACTTGAGGGCACAGCTAGCCTTCTCAGCCAGTACCTGCCTCCCATAGCCTTGCCCAACACTCACATTATTAAACTTTTGCATAAAAAGCTCCTGGTATCTTTTACTGAGCAAGATTGTGCATCTTTTCACCTGCTTGAGATCCACTATCATTTTCTTTTCTGCGAAGTGACTGTTCACATCCTTTCCCACTGTCCTTTGAATTGTAGATCTTTCTGCATGTATAACTCTAATCCACTTCATATATGTCCTAGTATTTGAGTTCACGTATAGCTCTGACTTTCGTTTCTCTAAATGGTTACCAATTGTCCCAGTATCATATATGGAATAACCCATCTTATCATTTTCAGATGCCACCTTTTGAAAAAAAGTCCAGACTTTTAAAAATCTTATAGCCTATTGTAGTGTTTTGAGCCAGTGTCCCCTGGTGGCGTATTGGTCTAGTACACTCTGAGCACAGTCCACATACATGCCAAGGCCTTGGGTTCAAGAGGGCGTGGGGGAGCGAAATATAAAAAATGAAGTCTTCTTCCTCTCTCTTCCTGCTGGCTTGCCTACTCACCTTCATTCTTGCCTGCACCTTTTCTTTAAGAAAATTTTTTTAATTCAACTTCGGTAATAAGCCTACTTTGTACCTGTTATAGGTGAACATGACCTTGTCAGTATGGTCAGCAGGGGCATCTACTTCCCCATTCCTCCTCTGGCTGTGTGACCCCATCACGGAAACCTCACGTGACCCACATAGTTGACTGCTAAACCACGATCACTTCATTGACTCTGTTTATGCTCCTTCAATCCCACTAAGGTTTGCACTTGGCAGCCTGCCAATCCCCCCCACCTCCCTGTGCTGTTCTTGGCTAGGATACCCCGGAAACGTGGCTCTCTCACCTCCCGGCGCTCGCCTTGGTCTTCGACCATACTGAGTCAGCTGTGAGACTGCTGTCTTATAATTATGACTTTCATCAGAACTCAGATGGCTCTGCTTCAGCTTGTTTCCACAGATACCTCGGGTCGCTTATATTCTTCCTCTTAATACTGTCTACGCAAGCGGCCGTACAAACGAATCACTCGTTCCCAGTGCAGATTCCACGGAAGCGCGCAGGCATCATTTCCTTAGGGGGCGGGGCATGCATATTAGAAAGGACGCGTCCGTCACGGTTCAAAAACGGATATAAAAAACTTGAAAGATACAGAATAAAAAGTTCTCACGAGATGCTCACATATTCTATACTTATGTCAATGTATCGAGAAACGTGTTAATTGCGCATGACATAACTCACCGTCACTGTAATATGAGTGGAATGTAGTTGGTAATGGCGATGGCCGGTTGACTAGTTATCGCTTCTCGGCCTTTTGGCTAAGATCAAGTGTAGTATCTGTTCTTATCAGTTTAATATCTGATACGTCCTCTATTCGAGGACAATATATTAAATGGATTTTTGGAGCAGGGAGTTGGAATAGGAGCTTGCTCCGTCCACTCCGCGCATCGGTCTGGTATTGCAGTATTTCCGGGAACGGTGCACTCCGTTAGGGGGTATTAGGCTATTTGTGAAAAAGAAGTTATGTTTACCACTTTTATAGTAGTGTTTCGACTTACTACCTGAGCTTTAGAATTATTCTGTTTTTTTTGGTTGTTGTTGTTGTGGGTGGGTGTTTTTGTTTTTTACTTGTAATTTCGTTTAAACATAAGAGTTTCAGCGTTTCACTAAAGGTTTGCTTTCTAAGATTATGTGATTTTATGTTTGTTTCAGTTAAATTGCTGAAGAAAAAGTACTTACAATTTGTACAATCAGAATGTTTTGGCCAAACCAGTAGTTTATCAGGTTTTTTTTTTTTGGTGGGGGCTGTTAATGGCGAAAAACCTGAAGTCAGTTCTTTGCACGCAGCTTTTTTTTTTTTTTCCTTCCCACCTTTTTACTTCCACTAACCTCTGGGAGTGTTCACTCACCAAGAATTTCATTTTCTCTCTGCCTGCTTTTTAAAAGTGTTCTTTCTCTAATCTAACCACTTTCAGGGAATGTTCTATCCCATTCTAGAAACCAGAAAGGAACCCAAAACTCGTTCTGACACTTCTGACCTCATTTCTGTGTTCTAAGTTGTCTGGAAGAACAAAGATGCCTGAAACATGTATCGTCAGTATGTCGGCATTAGTAGTCCCACAAATCTTTTACTTAGACGATAAGGAAATTACATACTAAAGACTATAAAACCCCCGTCTTAAATTCCCGCTTGGGCCGGATCCTCAGGCTTTCCTTGGCTTACATTTTAGCACTGAACCACCTGTATTTTGAAAGTAAGAGGGTTCTTGCCTTTACCGAAACCCTAACCACCAGTTCCAGTTCCAGGGAAGTCAGGCCTTAAGGAAGGACACTGAAGTGGCTTTCAGCATTTAGAGGCTAAGTAGCCAGCGGGGATCAGGACAGCCAAGGGAAGGGGTTCCAAAAAGAATATTGCTGTTAAAACTCAGGAAAACCCCTGAAGGCCCTCATAGCCCTGTAGGTATTTGGACTCCCAGACAATAGAAATTACTCTGAGGCTAGACTCTTCCTCAGACAAGGTTTATTTTTAAAGTTTATGCATAGTTATGCATAAGGGAGCAAACTTGGAAGAGTGGATTCTATACTGCCACCCACCAAGGTTTGAAGAGAAGTTAAAGCTGATGCCTAAGGGCATCATCAGCATGGAGGACAGAATTGCCAGGCTATCAAGTCAGGGGTTTGAGAGAAGGATATTTTTAAATTTTAATTTCTTTTTTTAAAGAAAGGAAGAAAGGGAGGGAGAGGAGGAAGCATTTAGAAAAAGCTTTATTTAATTGTTCATTTTTGTTTTTTCACTCTGATCCTGAGTCTTGACTAGGTCCTGAGCCACAAGAGCACACCAAGTAAAGGGTATTTAAGCATTAGCCTCCAATCAGTGGTTCAGCCCTCCTGTCATGTAGTTTCAGCCTCCATCTTCCTTTTCTGCCTCCTTTTCTTTGTCTATGTCAGATCACTGTAAATCAAACTGCATGCGGTACAAGTTATGGCAAGGTCTCAATGAGTCTCCATTAGGAGATAGAAGCTTGCAGTCTTTGGATATTTATTTCCCTTACCTGCAACAATTCACAGGCAGTTGGAGAACTGGGTTGATTCAGGGTGGGCTATTGCAAAGAAGCCTTGAGCAGGAATAATTATAATTTAATAATGAATGGTGCAAGGGGCAGCTAAGAAGGAAAAAGAACAAAACAAAACACCTCCCTTAAAGCCAGTGAAAATTAAAAACTACTAAACCTCTGTATATTTTCATAGGCCAGAAACCAGGGAATCCACTGCTGATCTCTGCTGATCTCATTCTCAAAAGGGGAACTACTAGAGAGGAGAGGCAATTAGTCCCACCAAACCTCATCTCTCACCCCACCTCCCTTCTTACAGACTGTCAGGGTCCTGGTGTTTCTTAAAGTCCCAGTCTCCCAATTGTCAAAGTCAGGGGTCTCTGCAAAATCATCTGAGTCAGGCTAAGCTTTGTGGGTTCTGGAGTCCATGAAGGGTGAGAGGGTCTGTAAAGATGCAATTCTAATGGTATTATCAGAGCAATTTCCAACTATAGGCTTCATGTAATATCTAAAAACTCTGAATTAGGAATGACTTAAATTGACTACAGTATCTGATTAAAGCCAAGAAATTCTCAGTCATTTGTTGTGCTTTAGAAAACAAGGATACCCTTGCCTGTCTGAAATCAGAAGAAAGATTACTGACACAGAGAATGAAGGATCTGGGGTAATATGTGCCCTGGGAAGGGAGGATGCCAGGGCTATATGTAGGCCAAAAGGAAAAGGCAGAGGAGAAGCAGGAATCAAGCCTAACTTTGATGGAAAAGCAGTGAATTCTCAATAATTCACTTGAAGGTGTTTCACTTTTAGTTCCATGATAACATCTTCCTTTTCTACAATCAAATAAATAAAGGATAAATTCCCCAACTAAACTGAAATTAAAGTTCAAATAAAAAATGGGAAAGTAGATACTCAACTGGGCTGCCACACAGGGAAACTTAATCCTAATCCTAACCT